>JALPQI010011549.1:0-32299 GCA_025490895.1 Thaumatotibia leucotreta | reverse complement strand
TTACGCCGAGTGTTATAAGGCAGAAATTAGATTTGCATTTATTTTTTGCATGTAGCCACATGTTCGAAACTTGCCTTTTTCGTCAGGCAGAATTTGCTGTGAGGGTGAAAATTTCTGCAGTGAGCGAGCGAAGCGAGCGAACAAAACCTTCCGGGGCAGATCCGACTCGGATAGGTTAGGTTAGAAGACTAAGGCGGGAGCTTTGCTCCCGCCTTAGTCTTCGAGGTTATTTTTTTTTAGCAACCTAGAAAGTACTCAGCTCAGTAACACAGTAAGTAACGTATAGAATATTACTACTACCTCGATTATATTGAGAGGTTGTAATTATTCCTTCTCTGTTATGCTAAAACAAACTATGCCGATACTTTTTATGCACATCCAGATTATGCCTCATCATAAATAGGAGCATCGAAATTATGCTCGAATAATATTCGAACAACTCGAAATCTGCCACAAAGAAATATGCTAAAGTTGAGTATTGTAAACGTTGTAGCTAGGTGGATCACAATAAAAGCTCGCAGTACGAATCACAAAACTGTTTATTGGAGAAAAGCACAAACTACACGTTTTTTTTAACTTAATAAGAGAACGTATGTATGCGTGTGTCGCGCGCGGATAGACAGAGGTCGACTGACTAGAGGTCAAACTAAAAACCGTTGCAAGCTTGTCGCGTCACACGGATATCTACCTTCTAATTTCATCTAAAAATAATTATACAAATTTTCGGAGTACTACAATAGAAAACAAAATCGAAATATTTGAACCATTTTGAGCGCGTCGCTAACAAGTATGTCACAACAGTTTCTGCACAAAGCCCATTATGACTACATAGTTTATGTTATTCATAAAAGAATTATACCACAACAGAGTGAACCTAATGGGAAAATGTTTATAAATAAACAATTTATTTCAAATAACTTTATGAGTATAGATTAATCTACTTGACGACTTTAGGAGGATAAAATTTCGAAATAAAAATCGTTATGAACATTGTAGGTAGAAGTATAATTTTTAGTAAGAAAAAAAGTATGAGAAAAATTTTTCGGAGTAATGATGATTATGAGTAAAAAACGGTATTAGTAAAAATATTCGAAGGAAAAATTGTATAAGTGCCAATATGGACCCAAATATAATATATCAAATTAAAATAATTGAAAAAACTAATTTTCATTCTATTTTCTAAATATTTAGTTAATAATTTTAATTATTGTAATAAATAATTTCGTACTAATGTTGGTAGCAGTGTAAAAACTCGAAGTTGGGAACAAATCCAATATGGCGTCCATCATGGGTGTGGTGTGATGTGGCAGTCTGTGGCAGATCGCAGTACGTTTTTGAGTCTGTTCGGCAAGTGA
The DNA here is from genome assembly GCA_025490895.1 of Thaumatotibia leucotreta. Lineage (NCBI taxonomy): Eukaryota > Metazoa > Arthropoda > Insecta > Lepidoptera > Tortricidae > Thaumatotibia > Thaumatotibia leucotreta. Next base: position 30,944 of record JALPQI010011549.1, on the reverse strand, counting down.
CGACGTCTGGCAGCGAGAGCCGCCCATATATCTCGCGTGCCTTCTCTTTCCGAACAACGCTGCGACATTACGATACTGGCTGAGAGTGCGTTTTTGAGAAATAGACTATAGACTTTTGACAGATGTAATTATGTATATCTTTACAATAGTGTGCGTAGCTATGTAACTAGCAAAAAAAAGGTCAGGAGTAGAAAAATATAATTATAGTTCGAGAAATGTAATTTAACCGACTGTTATCTTACTTACGACCTATTGTTTTGCGTTAACACTTACTAGACAGTAGACAATCAGCAGTCGAGCATTTTCTATTGTTAATGACGCAAAACAAAAGGTAAGTGAGATAAGAGTCGGTCAAATAATATTTCCCGAACTATAAATGTTTAAACTCACGTGTATAGTCACTACGCGCGACATGTTTCGGAGCGCCTAACCCCCTTAAGGCCCGGCCACGACATTGGTCTAAGCAGTCTAAGGCGACCAGCGACGAGCGAATCCATAAGTTGGAACGAGATGCCGATATGAGAACTCCCTCTCGCACGTATGGTTTTCCGCCAAGCCGGTCGCCTTAGACCAATGTCGTGGCCGGGCCTTTATTCATAAACGTCTCTTAACTTAGCAAGCCACTAAGTATTGTTTGTCCCTTTCGATATTATGAATATGTCTATAAGACCGAATGGCACAAACAATACTTAGCGGCTTGTTAAGTTGACTTTTATGAATAACGGGGTAGGTCTCCATTATCAAGCACTGAGCCCGCGTTTAATTATATTTATAAGTACCTACCTATAGTTATTATGACTCACGAAAGTTTAAATTCAACGATCATCACTGTTTAGTTACATTCTGTGTAATGACCAGAGATCGGACAAATGTGCGTCATTGTACAATAATATGGACATGACTCCAAATTTGATTGAATAATTAATCATTTAATTCATTTCAGAAAACCTATTTGACACCGGTAACTATGAAAACCTTTGTAAATAGTTACCCTAAAGCTTCGAAATCAAATTCCAAGAAATTATTCGTTTAATTATTCATTTAATCAACTTTGGAGTCATGTCCATATTATTGCGAACAATGACGCACATTTGTCCGATCTCTGGTAATGACTTAAGTAACAATTAGTGATACAAGTTCGTATTGTAAGCTGTTGCCTACGAGTGGCTGACTGGCTGTTATGTGAAACTCTAGCGGTAGACAGAGTTTTGCACGGAGTTTTTAGATTAGACAAATACATATTATAGGTACAGTCAAGGTAAAATATATACATGCACGCAAAAGGACAGTATTAGAGATCGTGTATACATATTTTTTGCCCTCTATGCGCTTATATGTTACCTTGATTAAACCGGGTAGCTGTCTGAAATCTTCCCAGTATTTATCAATTATTCAATTCAAATGCTCAAAATGCGCCCATGTCTCTGCATTGTCGGAAAAGTCGTTTTGGTAAAATTCGCGGATCTCTTATAATATGGTTTAAAAAAGTCAAACATTAAATCCAGTGATTTAAACCCGACTCCTTACCCCTAAACTAAACTTATAGGCCTTTAACCTCCTGCCACCCAGTGGCCTATTAAATGGTCTCCTCAAACAAATGAAATCCTATTCTAAGAATTCAAAATTAACTGGCAATTTTTATTATCTGGGCGGCAGGAGGTTAACACGATCGGGTCAAACACCAACCACCAACTCGTGGTTGCAGGTTGATATAAAAACGGACCGTGTAAAACGCGGTTGACCCAACTGATATTTGGTTGATGCCAACGGCCTTGACTACGAGCTCACAAGTTGAGTCAACCAGGAAGTGATTTGTATGATAAGTGAAGCATCAGAAACAAATAACTTCTTACCCCTTATTCATAAATGGGTGAATCAACTTTTTTCTGTGTGTTATTGCAATAGTTACGGTCGCCTGAGTCACGCTGGTTTTATGCAAAATTATGCTACTTAAACTATATGCAAACATACATTTTTCTGGTGTTAATAAGCCCTTTCCTTAATGGGCAACCTACAGACGTGCACTACATGCATGTTTGCCTAATTTAAGTAGCATAATTTTGCATAAAACCGGCGTGACTCAGGTGACCGTAACCATGGCAATAACAGACAGAAAAAAGTTGATTCACCCAAATACCCCCTAACTTTGCAAGCTGCCAAGTATTATTTGTCCCTTTCGCTCTTATAGACATATTGATCAGACCGAAAGGGACAATTCTCCGAGGCTTCTGGTAGAGTTAAAACTGTTTTACAATTTGACAACCTAATTAAAGTTGACCTACCCACCTTTGCATAGATTTGAAGATAGTCAAATTATTAAGACCTTTTAAAACGCTACTGCATTATAATATTTCGCACTATTTTACTTGTTAATGCTTTATCTATGCTCTAAGTATATCAATACTTTAATTAAGAAAAACATAACTATTATTATTTATACATTTTGCTTAATAGTACTGTGCAGTCTCATTACTTAGACACTTGTTAAATCCAAATTTATATTTCACGCAAGATTTCAATAATATATTTGGATGTATTGTAAATTATAATATTATTTAGCATTAATCATTCTCTTAGGTTTGTTTCATGGCGAAAAGTTATGTTACGCCATGTACAAGTGTACACACGCCAATACAGTTTATTTACTATTCGTGATATTATATACATGATTTTGAGATGTATTGAAAAACTGGTTAACACATTCGCTGCCGTCAAAGATGCATTCTACGAAAAAGTCCACCGATGTCCCGTAAAAACACGGTTTTTCTCAAAATTGTGGGTTTATCGAAGACCAGACCAGAGGACCAGAGGAGACCAGAGGAGTCAAAAACTGCTCAAAAAATTAAAGAAAACTCAAATTATCGCAATATACAGGCATCAGTTTGTACGGGACAGCCCATGGAATGCTCCAACGCACTTAATTCATACAAACAATAAGGCAGGGAATGTTAACTGAATTCGCGTAGAAAATGAAAATCGGTTTGCATTCCCTAAAGTTATAGTACTCGTAAAATGCACGAATCGTCACATAATTGTGTTGGCGATGGTATATTCTCGATGGATTGTTAAGTTGGTAACTATCCGGTGACTTATTTAATTATGATTAAAACGAAATAAACGTCGTTTTGTATCCAATATCGTTTTATTCTATCTCACCTTTCGAACAAATATGAAGTATATATTATGATTATTATGAACCTTATCTGTCAGCTGCTTTTCACCACACTGCTTGGAAACGTGCTGTTTTGTCCATTAATTTCGGCGCAAAACTGCGTTTTATACTAGTTCTATAGGTGTCTGTCAGGATGGCGTGAGATATGTCTGAATAGTCAAAAATTTGTACCAAATAACTGTAAGCTCTGAAATGGAATTCGAGATCAAAAATGTAAACAATCTATGACAATGACATGACATTATAAAGTCAATGTTAAAGTGACATTCCAGGGGTGTAAAACTTTTTAATTTTTAACACCTTTATAAAGTAACGCATTTTGAGATGGGTTATTTATTTTATTTATTTGCACACTCACAAACTATCCTTACAGGTGCTAAACCTAAGACAATTCTTGATGTTTAGGTGTAGATACGCGAAAGTCAAAGTATGTTCGATACACAAGTATCACAATAATTAACATATTTTTGTACATGACTATAAAAAAACATGGCTGAGTGTGCACAGTTCCTGATTATAAAAATAATACCTAGAAAATTTGCTAGAATGATGTAAATAATAAACATAATCAATGTTTGAAAACCAATGTCGTGTTAGTTTAATCTTTAGGATAGTCGAGGAACAAATTCCAGTCTTCATCTATAGTTACAACCGAATCCATTACTATAAAAAAATTAAAATGATTGATTTGTTGGTAAAAATACTAAAATCTGTACTTTGTAATGCAAAATTTTAGGAGTTTTTATGAATTCATAATAGAGTCATTTGGAGCACCATCTTGTTTTGATTTTTTTCAGTACATTGTCATAACTGCGAACCAAATGTTTAAAACTTCTTATCATTGCCAGTAGCATAAATTAAACACCCTACATTTTATTAAAACTAGATAAATATATGGTTAAAAAAATAATGTATGATATTAAAAATTAGTAAAATATTTAAAAACTATACGTACCGTCATTGACTGTAAATGCGCATTTTTTTAAAGTATTTCAATGATTTTAGATTACCCATCTCTCGCGATTAGTTTTTTGTGGTGGTATACCATTTGTTTACATTTTTGATCTCCAATTCGATTTCAGATCTTACCTAAACTGTATGTGCGTCAAGCTGACGTCAAAAAGGCGTTAGACTCGCCATCACTATCTATTTAATTCCCTGAAGTACAGTTTCCTTCGCGATAGGTACAGTTATTTGGTGCAAATTTTGTGACTATTCAGACATCCCTCACCCCAACCTAACAGACGTTCTAGAGTGCTCGCTGCGCTCTTGGTTTAGTTTTTGGAATGTTTCACTTGCTCGGGTCTTAATATCGCGCGAGTTAAAATTTTGCTCCTTAGTAGAACAAATAACTATTGACAGTGTCCGCCATGACTACTATAGTTGTTGCTGGTGTGGTATACTCGAGGTGTCGTGTGTTGACACGACACTTTTAGGAGTTCTTGCCGCTTGGTGTTCAAAAAGTTAAACACTAGTGTGGTAATACTGTCGACGTAGCTTGGAAAATGCGTATAGGTAATTTCACCAGAGTTGAGGTGAATGATTACACACACATCCAAATGAAGTACTAGGTACCTACTAATTGCAAAAATGTAGTGAATGAATGAATGACTTGCGTCAAAATATTGAAGCGATTTGCCTTGAACAAACTTATTGGTAAATCTTACTGTTGCAATTGGGTTTGCTGTTAGTCCGAAAAAAGAACACTAATTTTCAAATTCCCCGTGTGTTTACATGACATGTTGATGTGTGCGTGACCTCAACTCTCGTGCAACTATCTGTATTGTAATTCCTGAGCGAAGATCGGTCACCCAGGTTCTGGAAGTGCTATGCTATTTAGATGTGTTTGAGATCCACCGTTCACATTTATGCAGCATAGCACATGTTGGATTAATATAGGGAAGATTCAGATATGAGGTGCTAGCTCTTATTACTTGCCTAAGGCTGCGTTTCCACCAGAGATGTGCGAAGATGTGTTTCCATACAAATGACACCTCGCTCGAGTCATTAATAGGTGTCATTTGTATGAAAACGCATCCTCGCACATATCTGGTGGAAACGCAGCCTAAGTCCGAATGGGCGAGCGGTTTAGGCATCAGCCGTGAAAGCTGGGGACGTTTTCGAATCCCAACTTGGACGTTGGTGAACTTGCTCTTTTGAGGGTTCCGTAATAAACTAAGACCCCCGCCGGCTATGGTGGCAAGCTAAGACATTGCCTGAATAAGCCATGCCACGAGTCAGAGCGGCGAGACCGATTTTAGCAGGGGCACGGATTGGGTGGATTAAGTATTATGAAACAAAATATTTTATTGTTTATATTTGCATTCATGAACAAAACATAAGTTTAAGTTACATGAACCCTGAAGGGTGTCGCAATTTACATTAATTACTACTATTCTTACTACTATACTTATTCATGTTACTAATTTTACATTTTATAATTACATACTGTTATTGGTATGCCTATGACTGGTAACAACTCGCAGTACCGGTTAATGAGAGCCTTTTTGAAAGAAGAGTTTTATTTTGTGTATTTGAGGGTATTTTGGCAGGATAATAATTCATCTTCAAAAAAATCATTTAGCCACTTGAACGTCCACCCCGCGCGACCATATTCCGGTCAACTGTCCGGGTTTTTTTAGCGACGTACGCCCCGCGCTGCGCAGTCACAAGATTTTACAAAAACGTTTATATTTTCTAAACTACTTAAGGTATAATAATAAAAAAAATCAGGAGTATAAATGAAAATACAATTATTAAAATACAATGATAGTCATTGTAAAATACCTAATGATTCTTGACTATAATCAAGGTTAAACTTAAGACATCGGTAAAAAAATAAGAAAGATAACCTTCATATTTTAAACTCACTTGACAGTTATCACACTGTCAAAAACTTAAGATGATACACATTATCGTATAGAGCACACGTTCCTGATCATTTTTATGTATAATAACCCCAAAAATATGTAAATTAACGTGAAATACTTACGACATAACTAGGAGTCCTTAGCAAACACTCAGGCAGTTTGACCCAACACTGACAAATTATAATTTTTTATCGACTGAGTAACGAGCGTACACTGCCATATATATTTTTTAGCGCAAACTAGTTTATTAGGCTACGTTGTTGCAACAAGGGAATTAGGAAATAATGCCTCTATATTTCGCTACATGCCGCTATAATCAACTGTGTCTCCTTCGACTTCATGGGATAGTATAGCATCCACGAACAGTCTACTGCCTTTTTTGTTTGGATACTATGCTATCATCGGACGTTCAAGTGGTTATAATGGGCATAATATGGCAACACTGCCACGAAAACATCGTCCCGCGTATTTTAAACTAAATAAAATGTAAAAACAATAATTCCAACGTCATATGTCGTGATAAAAGTGATTAACTAACTTTAAATATATAACACAAGTGTAGACAACAATAAAATAACTTCCTATTAACGTGAAAAGACAATAACAAGTGCCCGCGAAACTTAACCCCAAACACTAGTGTATAATATCTAAAAATAGAACTAGAAAGTTATTAACTTTTGTGAAAAGTGAGCTATAACCGTTGTTTTTAATTCCAAGTAAGCTACAGAATACACAAGATAACTACACAAACTTTTGGTGTGATATAAAACTTTCATAAAAATAATTGCCGCCGTAAGTGACGCTGTGCCCAAGTGTCAGTGACCTCTAGTGTAAACATCACTAATTCTATTGATTTATACTGAACAATAACCAAAAAACTATAGTTTAAATAGTGCCTCGCAAATTTTCTGTGAATATACAATAAATTTAAACAATAATATATATTAAAACACTAATATTCAGCAAGTATTGTGACAGCGACATCTATACCTGAAACATGCAAAACTAGCACAGTTTTGCCGCAAGATATCACGCACTAAAAAGATACAGGTATCGGCCGCCGATCGGAAAGATGGCGCCCCTTGATAGAATCAGTTGTGCAGGATGTGGAATATTGATAGCCGATAGGTGCTACTTATCATGCTCCAAATGTAAAGAGGCATCCTGCCTTCAATGTGCCAATGCAGAAAAGCGCTTTTTTAGTACGATGAGCCCAAATCGTAAATTAACCTGGGTGTGCGTTACATGCAAATCCAAACAACCGAAGGGCGATAATACAAATATACCAGTACCTGTCAGGTCTATGCCATTTAAAGTGCGTGCCGATGTGCATGATTCAAACGGAACGGAGAATAGTGTAACCTCGAGTAAGAAGGTCCCTATTAAACAACAAATCGCTAATATACCACTCACACCAACACCTATAACGACCACAAGAAACAAGACCTACACAAAAATGAATCTGAGACCGAAACCTCCCGCGACAGCCAAAGCCATGTATAATTCCCAGTTCACAAATAATGACTCCTCCGATGTAAGTGTACTCGGCGACACTTTGAACACATCAAACTTTTCTGAAACAGACGTTACTGAAAAATCGATTACCATGGATGCTTTCAGTAAGTTATTGGATCAAAAACTGTCATCACATCAGCAAAACACTATAGCACAGATGAAGTCTATTTTACAAGATGAAATTTATGCAGCAATCGCTCTACTTAAAACAGAAATAACCCAAACAACAAATGACCTTTCTGAAGAGCAAAGACTCATAAAAGAAAACATAAATAACTTAAGCCTGAAAATGGTAACCTTAGAACAAGATAATTTTAAACTACAAGAGGAAATACGTACAGCACAAACTAAAAGTTTGAATCACAACTTCAACGCTGATTCTACCGAACAAGTAAATGTAAAGAAAAACATCACTGAACTAAGTCGGAAAATTCAACTACTCGAAAACGAGAATGTTAAACTGCAAGAGGAAATAAAAAATACTCAAAGAAGTACCATGACACCTCCCGATATTGACGCAGAAAGTCAATACAAAACTATTGTATTACATGGCTTAGACGAGCACTACGGCGAAACAGAAAGAGATATTCACGAACGACTAACGTACATTTTCCGAGACTTAATGAATATTAATATGGATATCTATATTGAAGAAACTCACCGCATCGGAAAAAAAGCACAAAGGAGACCGCTTGCAATTGAACTCATGAGTAAGAAACTAACAAGACACATACTGCAAAATAAACATGTATTTAGAAATACTGGCCTTTCTGTCACAGAATATTATAATGAACAGTCACTCCGAGCACGAAGACAACTAGTGAAGCAACTACAAGAAGCGCGACGCCAAGGCCACCATGCAGTTATTATAGGCAACCAACTAATCGTGAACGGTAAGGTTTATGATCCTGCCAGCCCACAACAAGATAAGAATGAACACAAACTTAATCAGGATCACGCAAGCGAATTCCCCACAGTGAATAATCTCCCAATAACACAAGAAAATAATGTTAACGCCTTAATAGAGGACACACAACCGAAACAAACCCAAAACCATTCCTTTCGAGACTGACTTTTCAATATTCGTACAAAACGTCCAAAGCCTGAAAAATAAAATGGACATATTAGAAAATTATTTACAAGATAATCAGCATCAAGTTATTTCTTTAACAGAAACATGGTTCAAAGAGGAACATAAAAACCTCATGCACCTTTACGGTTATATTCTTGGCGCCAAATACTGCAGAAGTACACAGAAAGGTGGGGGCACCGCTATTTTCATAAAGGAAGGCATCGAATTTAAGGAAATACCCGATATCGCAGACTTGTCAGTAGAGGGCACAATTGAGTGCTGTGGAATAGAAATTAAGCCCAATGTTGTAATAGTTAACGTGTATCGACCTGATAGAAATGTTAATATATTTTTCGAAATAATAGAAAAACTGTTAAATAAGTTAAAAACCAAAAGTGACAAGCATATTATTATAGCCGGTGATTTTAATTTAAATAAATTCCAGAAGTCCACGCACTATGAACGGCTCACTAATATTATGCTTGAGCTTAACCTCCACCAAATTGTAGATGTGCCCACTAGATTAACCACTAACAGTGCAACTTGTATTGACCTCATATTTTCTAATTATAAACTCTTTAATGTATACGTAGAAGACCAGGGCTTCTCAGACCACAAATGTCTAATTTATAAATTTAATAATAATACTAACACGCTAAGTGACATGTATACACGTAAAAGAAAATTCAATGAGAACAATATGACTAACTTCAAAGCCGCCCTAAATAACATAGAATGGCACAATTTATTAGTCCACCATGATAACATTAATGCTAATTATAATCTATTCCATTACCACCTGTTTAAACTATTTGACAAATTCTTTCCTTTAAAAAATATTAAATGTATAAATAGTAAGACAAAGACTTGGCTCACAAAGGGCCTTAAAAAGTCATGCCGTCACAAAAGACTTCTAAAAATTATGGTAAACCAAAAAAACGATACAACATTAAAAAACCACTTTAAATCATATTCCAAAATACTCAGTAAATGTATTAAAAAATCAAAGAGACTTAACAACATACATGAAATGGATAATTCTAAAAACAAAATTCAGACAATGTGGCGCGTAATTAAAAATATAACCGGAAAAAATAACCAAAAGCGACATAAAAATATAGAATTAAAATTACAAAACACTAAAGTTAACTGTCCACAAGCAATAGCTAATGCATTTAATGAATATTTTAATTCTGTTGGCCATAATACTACTAGTAATCCACCCGGTCGACCAAGCCCCAATCCCTCTGTAAACTCAATGTTCCTCCATCCAGTCACTGAACAAGAAGTCCTAAAAGTTATTCAAAAACTGCCGAATAAACATAGTAGCGGGTTTGATGAAATACCCTCTACATTAATAAAGGCGTGTAATATTGAGTTGACACCACCCATTACATTTCTTATTAATCAGTCATTCAATGAATGTTGTTTTCCCGAAAAACTTAAAATAGCAGCAATCAAACCTATCCTTAAAAAAGGCGGGAAACAAAACGACCTCTCCGACTATAGACCCATCGCTCTCTTACCCACCATATCTAAATTGTTCGAAAGATGTATGGCAGACAGAATCTACAAATTCCTAGAAAAATTCCAGCTATTAGATGAAAATCAATTTGGTTTCCGCCAGAAACGTTCGACTACCCTAGCGGTTTACACTTACATCCAAAATATTCTCGATTGTCTTAAAAATAAAAACTATGCTATCGGCCTCTTGCTAGACTTATCCAAAGCTTATGACAGAGTATCCCATCCAATTCTTTTATCCAAATTATATGAAATCGGTATCCGCGGAAATGCCTACCATTGGTTAAAGTCGTACCTTAGTAACAGACAGCAATTTGTCCAAATTGAACACCACCATATAGATTCTGGACAACTACGCAAAATACATTCACAATGGCAAACGGTCAATAGTTCGATCCCCCAAGGCAGCGTACTGGGATGTTTGTTATTCTTGATCTATATCAATGATCTCCCAAAAATAACCAACCATAATTGTGTTGCATTCGCCGATGATATCTCCCTTTTATTCAAATATGATAACAGCCCCGATTATAATTTCTCACAGATAAAGGAAACGTTCTTTAACATGTCACAATGGCTGCAAGATCATAACCTTATTATAAACACAACAAAAACAAAAATTATACAATTTAGACCCTATCAAAAACGACCGACCGACTTGACACCATTACTACAGGACTTAAACATTAAAGAAGAAACTGAATGCAACCTATTAGGACTAACTATAGATACCCATATTGACTGGAAAAAACATATAACTAAAATAAAATCAAAATTATCATCGTTTCTTTACGCATTGAACATACTGAAATGTAACACAAACATCCAGTGTGCTTTGTCAGCATACTATGCATACGCACAATCCTGGCTGAGCTACGGTCTGCTGCTGTGGGGACACAGCAGCGACGCCCAAGATATATTCATACTGCAAAAAAAATGTATCCGTATATTAACCAATATTTCCCAAACTGACAGTTGCAAAACTCATTTTCAGAACCTTCAAATATTAACTCTTACCTCTCTTTATATCCTACAAATAACCATATTCGTTAAAAATAACATCCACCTTTTTGAATTCAATAAGAGTGCGCGCCGTAATGACAAACTTATCCTACCAGAGCCGATTCTCGATATTTACAAAAAAGGCCCATATTACCGTGCAATCAAAATATATAATAAATTGCCCTCCGAAATAAAAACAATACAAAAAATACCTTTATTCACAGATAAACTTAAGTCCATCCTAATAAAAAAAGCCTATTATACCATAGAAGAATATATGCAGGATCATTTATAAATTATATTTAGATCATAACATGTAAAATTGTCAAACATTGCCATACCCTAGCAGGGTGCCATGTGGTTCCATTTGTTTAGTATTAACACCTATTGTATGTACCATGGTTTGCAATAAACGATTATTATTATTATTATTATTATTATTATAGAGTAGTATGCTTTATTTAGGAGTAGTTGTTTTAGTTTATTTATTAATACTGTATAATTTTCTTCTGATGTGATGGTATTGGGTATAGTTCTAAATTTGGGCAGATCTGTAATAAGGACTTTTATAAACATTTCTATTTTAGGTTCTGGGAGGGCCAAATCTTGTTTTCGGCGGGGATTTTTATTGAATTCAAATAGGTGGATATGCTTACGAACAAATTTGGCGGATTCTAATATATACATTGCAGGAAAAGTTAAGACTTGCAGTGACTTAAAATGAGGTTTACAGCTAGTTGTTTTTTTTAGATTGGCTATGATGCAGATGCACTTTTTTTTGCATTATAAATGCATCATGTGCATCCACGCTATGTCCCCAAAGTAAGACACCATAGGTTAACAAGGGGTGAGCATAACCATAGTACGCTGAGAGTGCGCAGAGTTCGCTGGTATTTATTTTTAGGATTCTTAACGCAAAAACAAGTGATGATAATTTGGTTTTAATTCGTGCTACGCGTCTTTTCCATTCTAGGTGGGTGTATATTGTAAAGCCTAATAGTTTAAAATCTGATACTTCATCCATATTTAGCTTTTGAGATACATGTAGGTATCTCAATAGATATAAGGCATGCCTTATATCTATTGGATGCTTTTGATGCGGTCTGAATTGGATTGCTTTTGTTTTATTAAACGGTTTTTATTAACTTCACCGCGTATCAACTGTCGTCGATGCTTCAAATCTTGTGATCGATTTTTCGACCACTTCTACTGCACCAAAATTAATGAAATTTGGAACTCGTGTCAAGTCCCCATGACAATGCAATATTATAATATTTGTATCCTTGTACCCTCAAAGCCTGATGCTGCAGACGTACTGCTTACCTTAACCGAGAGTGTTAGACACGTGAAAATGAAAGTATAGTATGTTTGGCATAATCAAATACTAACTGCCTGATCTTGACTTCCAACTCCTCACTCCTGATGCTGCAGTACTGCCCACAATAACCGCAAGTTTTATCTTTTATCGATTTCTTGATTTTAAAGAAGTTCTTTAGATATTAAGTAGAAACATGCGAATTTAATACTAACGTCCAACTCCTCAGATCTGATACCTACTCCAGTGTTACTGCCTGCCACAACCGCTAGGTTTAACGATCTGTAGATTTTGAAGTACTGCTTTAGACATTTGGTAGAAACATACGGATTTAATTATCATAATCATCATCATATCAGCCGAAAGACGTTCACTGGTGAATATAGGCCTCCCCCAAACATTGCCACAAGGAACGGCCCTGTGCCACCCGCATCCAGTGACCTTCACCAGGTCATGAGTCCACCTTGTGGGGGGCCTACCTACGCTGCGCCTTCCGGTACGTGACCACCACTTGAAAAACTTACCGCCCCAACGGCCATCGGTTTCACTCGCGACGAGCTCCGCCCACTGCCACTTCAGTTTAGCGATTCGAAGAGCTATATCGGTTATTTTGGTTCTGCTGCGGATGGTTTCATTTCTAATCCGATATCGCAGAGAGACTACTAGCATAGACCTCTCCTTTGCCCTTTGGGTGACATTGAGCATTCTTATAAAGCCCATTGTAAGCGAGCACGGGTTAGTACCGTAGGTCATCACTGGCAACATACACTGATCAAAGACTTTTGTCTTCAAACCCTGCGGAATATTGGACGAAAAAATACAGACGGATTTAATACTGACTTCCAACTCCTCAAACCTGATGCTGCTGAGACACGTGTCACTGCCAGCCTTGTCGGGCCTGCGGCCCTCCGGCTGATAGACTGATGGCGTGAGTGGATCGCATAGCGTAGGGCGACCCGTCGGGCCTGCGGCCCTCCAGCTGATAGAGTGACAGCGTGAGTGGAGCGCGTAGCGTAGGGCGACCCGTCGGGCCTGCGGCCCTCCATCTGATAGAGTGACAGCGTGAGTGGATCGCGTAGCGTAGGGTGACCAGTCGGGCCTGCGGTCCTCCAGCTGATACAGTGACAGCGTGAGTGGACCGCGTAGGGCGAGCCGTTGGGCCTGCGGCCCTCCAGCTGATAGAGTGAAAGCGTGAGTGGATAGCGTAGGGTGAGCTGTCGGGCCTGCGGCCCTCCAGCTGACGGTGTGACAGCGTGAGTGGATCGCGTAGCGTAGGGCGACCCGTCGGACCTTCGGCCCTCCAGCTGATAGAGTGACATCAGCGTGAGTGGACCGCGTAGGGCGAACCGTCAGGCCTGCGGCTCTCTGGCCGATAAACTGACAGCGTGAGTGGATCGCGTAGCGTAGGGCGACCCGTCGGGCCTGCGGCCCTTCAACTGATAGAGTGACAGCGTGAGTGGATCGCGTAGCGTAGGGTGACCAGTCGGGCCTGCGGTCCTCCAGCTGATACAGTGACAGCGTGAGTGGACCGCGTAGGGCGAGCCGTTGGGCCTGCGGCCCTCCAGCTGATAGAGTGAAAGCGTGAGTGGATAGCGTAGGGTGAGCTGTCGGGCCTGCGGCCCTCCAGCTGATAGAGTGACAGCGTGAGTGGAGCGCGCAGGGCGAGCCGTCGGGCCTGCGGCCCTCCAGCTGATAGAGTGACAGCGTGGATGGATCGCGTAGGGTGAGCTGTCGGACCTCCGGCCCTCCAGCTGATAGAGTGACAGCGTGAGTTGACCGCGTAGGGCGAGCCGTCGGGCCTTCGGCCCTCCAGCTGATAGAGTGACATCAGCGTTAGTGGACCGCGTAGGGCAAGCCGTCGGGCCTGTGGCCCTCTGGCCAATAAAGTGACAGCGTGAGTGGATCGCGTAGCGTAGGGCGACCCGTCGGGCCTGCGGCCCTCCAGCTGATAGAGTGACAGCGTGAGTGGATCGCATAGGGCGAGCCGTCGGGCCTGCGGCCCTCCAGCTGATAGAGTGATAGCGTGAGTGGATCGCGTGGCGTAGGACGAGCCGTCGGGCCTGCGGCCCTCCAGCTGATAGAGTGACAGCGTGAGTGGAGCGCGTAGGGCGAACCGTTGGACCTGCGGCCCTCCAGCTGATAGAGTGTTAGCGTGAGTGGATCGCGTAGCGTAGGGTGACCCGTCGGGCCTGCGGCCCTCCAGCTGATAGAGTGACAGCGTGAGTGGACCGCGTAGGGCGAGCCGTTGGGCCTGCGGCCCTCCAGCTGATAGAGTGACAGCGTGAGTGGATCGCGTAGGGTGAGCTGTGGGGCCTGCGGCCCTCCAGCTGACGGTGTGACAGCGTGAGTGGATCGCGTAGCGTAGGGCGACCCGTCGGACCTTCGGCCCTCCAGCTGATAGAGTGACATCAGCGTGAGTGGACCGCGTAGGGCGAACCGTCAGGCCTGCGGCTCTCTGGCCGATAAACTGACAGCGTGAGTGGATCGCGTAGCGTAGGGCGACCCGTCGGGCCTGCGGCCCTTCAACTGATAGAGTGACAGCGTGAGTGGATCGCGTAGGGTGAGCCGTCGGGCCTGCGGCCCTCCAGCTGATAGGGTGACAACGTGAGTGGATCGCATAGCGTAGGGCGAGCCATCGGGCCTTCGGCCCTCCAGCTGATAGAGTGACAGCGTAAGTGGATCGCGTAGGGCGAGCCGTCGGGCCTCGCTTTAAACTTGATTTTCTCAATAAACCACATTGATTGATATATTCCTTATTGTCAGATCTCTGATATCTAAGGTATTGTATGAATAACACGTCCAGTTGAGACACTTCGGGCTTTGCTGACATTTTTTCAAAAAATGATGATGCAAGTGTCGGATTTCAAAAAATATCTATTCAGCAGCGATTCCCCTCTCGTTACACATAAAATATTGTCCATTACGTTTACACATTTTTGTGTCGTGATTAAAGCGCGAGAGACGCTAGCATCCCTAATTGTAGGTACTTATTGCATATTACAAACAACATCCTTTGATCTAGAATAAGTTGCACTAAAAACTTGAAAATAAAATAAGTAAAAAAAGTTTTAAGTTAAACGGTTTTTATTGCACCAAAAACTAGAAAATAAAAATTTGTTGTAACTAACCGTAGATGCTACTTTTTGTAGATTAGTCACGTGAAACTATTATCACTGTAGTCTTCCCAAGTCGGATGCTGAAAGCCACGTTTAGCCTCTATGTCAGTGGATTATGCGTATCCTAATCGGAAACTTTTACCAAACTAAAATAAAAACGTGGGGCGTTATTATGAAGAAACATACAAGTTCAAAAAATGTAATTGTAGCTTTAATTTTGCAATGAATCATTCATCTGTCCCAACACTTCTACAGAGGTAAATAACTTTTATCAAGGTCAGAACAAAACTTATTACTCTATTGCTGTCTTGATTTCTATGTGTGTTCTTCAATAACTATAGTGACTTAATCACAATTGCGTACGCCCCACGTTTTTATTTCAGTTTGGTAAAAGTTTCCGATTTGGGTACGCTTAATCCACTGACATAGAGGCTAAACGTGGCTTTCAGCATCCGACTTGGGAAGACTACAGTGATAATAGTTTCACGTGACTAATCTACAAAAAGTAGCATCTACGGTTAGTTACAACAAATTTTTATTTTCTAGCTTTTGGTGCAATAAAAACCGTTTAACTTAAAACTTTTTTTACTTATTTTATTATTATTGTTTTTTTCGCTCCGCGATGTTGGACACAGAGTCATTTAGTTCTAAGTGAAATTTTAAAAAATAGGTACGAGTAGGCCTGCCTTGTAAATGGCACAGTTTGCGCATCCGAATGTTAAATCTCATACTAGTGTACCTACTAATCCAAATTTTAGGGGTGTTTCCTATGATCATTAATATCATTATACTTTTGTGGATGTACCCACCTCTCCTATTTAAAACGTCTGTTAGGTATACAGTGTGTGGCCTACAACCGGGGTGAAAATTTAAACGGTGCATTAATAAGCTGATCGACAATCATTTCCACATATTGTAATTAAAAAAAAAAAACTTTTCTTTTTAATTTTTTGTTCATGTATTTTTCATTATTATGGGTTCATTTACTTGAATTAAAAGTTACCAATAACTTATCATTTTTGAATCATTGAAAAATGTAAAATTTTTTTTTTAAACCGTAACAAATTAGTGTAAAAATAAAACCAAAATTATTGTTATGACTTCGTACCTGGTATACTATCATGATGTCTTGCGACTGACAAGCTACGACATCGTGATGTCAAGATCTAGTACTAAAGGTCCATTGCTTTGAATGACAATATCTCCGAACTTAACCACTTTGAAACACCGGGACCTTTACAGGATTATTGCCGATAGTCTAAGGAGTCACTCATTTCATTTTTCTCCCGTGTTAAAGGCCACACACTGTATTATAAAATACGAGCTGCTTTCAAAACACTGAAGGGCCACTTTTGATAATGACAATTTGCGTGCTTTGAGTACCTACATGCCATTCGCTCGACGCCGCTAAGACCACTGAATGACAAGGCATGCTCCAATTTCTATATTTTATTCTAAAACTTTGTCGGCGTGATTACCTATACCAAAGCTACTTACCTATCATCATCATCAGCCTATGATAGTCCACTGCTGCCCAACATCAATGTTTTATCAAAAAGTGGTCAGTGACACTACAATCCCTTAGTCGACACGAGTTGGGGTGGCGACAAATGTATTCTTACTGCCGTCACCACACGGCATACCTACCTATACCAAAATACTAACGGTTACTGAGATATGCTGCGAACAGACAGACGGACATGCCGAAACTATAAGGGTTCCTAAGTTTCTACGGAACTCTAAAGATGCACTAATACAATTTAATTTAATGGAATGAAAAAAATTGGTATGCACCGAGAGTTGAATGAAATTCCATTTACGACCTCTTTCCTATAAAAATACATATATATACCTACAGGGTGGGAATGAGTATACCTGCAGACTTTACCAATGCATTTTTGATGACAAAAGACGTAAAAAAAATGTGACATATGTCACTATCGAACAAAAAAAAATTAATTCCTTTTTGTGATATTTTGAATTTTTTGTACATAACCAGTAATATAGGAAATAATGTTTTTATTCAGGGTTTTTGAAAAAACTTTTTTTGTTGAACATTTTTCTGAAACTTTTACCTCATTTTCTCTAACTTTAATCAGTGTGTAAGTCGAGATGAAAACGAATAGTGTAAGAATTTTAATCGTGCAGGCATTTTTCAGTGACTTGAGATGAAAATAGTTTATTGAATAATATGTCATTATCTCTTAAACTAAGCCGAATCCAGAAAAGTTCATATGACATTATAATCTCAAAATGTGTTCAGAAATACACCTTTCAAGTTAGTCGGTCAACTTACTAGCCACCCTGTGTACGAATTATATCCTTATCTGAAACGTCATACTTCGCAGCCCCTTTTAGGCCAGCCGCACACCTGGCCCCTATACCACAAAACTTTACAAGCGTACAATTCTACAAAATTGTCAACTTTTTGTATGTGAATTTATACAATTTTGTAGAATTGTACGCTTGTAAAGTTTTGTGGTATAGGCCACTGTAAGTTCTTACTTAAGTTATAGGGACGGAGCTATACTAAGGAATGAGATAGTGATAATCAATTAATCACCTCTCATTCCTTAGTATAGCTCCGTCCCTATAACTTACGTAAGAACTTACGGGTATACGAGCGTTTTTATAAGTAACATAGCCAGTGATCGGCACCACTCGTGCCACACGGCAGTATTTCGTGTAAAAAATATACGTATATGAATCATATTTTTTTATGAAATAAAACTATGAAAACGGATAAACCGACGTTTTCGATGGTCATCCGCAGACCACAAATCCTGTAAAGTGTTCGAAACGTCGGAATGAAGTTAAAATTAGTTAATATACGCTAGTTTATCCGTTTTCATAGTTTTATTTCATGTGTAATCCTCGCAGAAAATAACCGAAGAAAATATTACATATTTTTTTTCCCCTCACTAGCTCGTAAAGCGCTCGTTTATCCTTTAATACGAGCGGGTAAAAACGCTTTTTACCAACTTGTGAATAAAGTAATTTGACATTGCTCTAATTCCTATAGCCGCACACTGCCTAGTATAAGTGGATCTGTATGACCGTAGTAAACATGCGCAATCGGAGCTCACATGTTAAATTGGTCGTATCTCATGGGTGACTTTGTAAGCCATTTACTATATTTAAGTTCCAGAAGTAACTCTATTCTACGATACGTTTCGACATTGAGTTTTAAATGGTTTCTTTAAGTTAATTTACATTTGGATGAGATTTGTAATCATATTTCCTCGCGATAGTGAGGGGAAAAAAAGTTGTATTACATTTCGCAATGCTCAAGATTCCAGTTTTTGAACCTTTCGCTAGCTCAGGTCTCAATATTGGCACGACAGTTAAACAACAACTTTGCCCCCTTGTATAATAAATAAAATAACATTATTGAATTAGACACACTTGAACATATATTTTGAAACAAAAACGTGATATGTGTGGTGCCGATCACTGAACATAACATACCTAAATATTTAATTGCATGTTTGAGAAAAAATCTTCCATTTTAAACTGGTTTAAATCACTTACCTACCCGTACGAGCTTAAACTTTAGTAATCATCCAAAGCGGAAGTAACAACAAAGCCATTAAACCGAAACATCCATTAAACACGTCTTGCCAAACAGCGAACAAGTATTTAAATTCAGAGCATAAATCATATGGGGATTGTTTTATTAGAGAATTGAATAGGACGGGCCTGGAGGCACGCCAGAAGCAACAGTTTGGCTACACAGCTGCTAATAGGTTGGCAACCGGTCCAATTGATACGGGTGCGCCAAAGTATTTATAAAATTGCAACTTAGATTATTGGAACTCCGAAAATTTTTCTTATACAATTTAACTTCATAATGATCGGTATTTAGAATAATCTTTTTTCATAATCATCATCACATAGAATTATTTATGTTCATAATATTGTTTTTCATACATATTTTTAGTACTAACTTTTATGTTTATATAATTTTTCACTATACTTATTTTATGCTATATATTCTAATGTTATAGGTATTTATTTTTATCTGTACTGGTTTTATGTATGAATGATTTTTGTTTAATTAAATATAAATCGTACTATTACTGTAAAGTAGCTACCTGCACAAATCAGGTTGTGGCAGAGTAGGTACTGTGCTAAACGGGTTCCCTCTAAACTTTTTTTGTCCGAAACGCTTAGGACATAACAGACTTGGTATAATCTATTTTGGCATCAACTTAATGAGACAGAAACATCACTTGGCTTAAATAACAATATTTCGAATATTATTTTGTCCGAAACTATCTTGGCATATCATTAATTACGCCGAGTGTTATAAGACAGAAATTAGATTTGCATTTTTTTTTTGGCATGTTGCCACATGTTCAAAACTTGCCTTTTTCGTCAGGCAGAATTTGCTGTGAGTGTGAAAATTTCTGCAGTGAGCGAGCGAAGCGAGCGAACAAAACCTTCCGGGGCAGATCCGACTCGGATAGGTTAGGTTATTTTTTTTTTAGCAACCTAGAAAGTACTCAGCTCAGTAACACAGTAAGTAACGTATAGAATATTACTACTACCTCGATTATATTGAGAGGTTGTAATTATTCCTTCTCTGTTATGCTAAAACAAACTATGCCGATACTTTTTATGCACATCCAGATTATGCTTCATCATAAATAGGAGCATCGAAATTATGCTCGAATAATATTCGAACAACTCGAAATCTGCCACAAAGAAATATGCTAAAGTTGATTATGTCACAACAGTTTCTGCACAAAGCCCATTATGACTACATAGTTTATGTTATTCATAAAAGAATTATACCACAACAGAGTGAACCTAATGGGAAAATGTTTATAAATAAACAATTTATTTCAAATAACTTTATGAGTATAGATTAATCTACTTGACGACTTTAGGAGGATAAAATTTCGAAATAAAAATCGTTATGAACATTGTAGGTAGAAGTATAATTTTTAGTAAGAAAAAAAGTATGAGAAAAAATTTTCGGAGTAATGATGATTATGAGTAAAAAACGGTATTAGTAAAAATATTCGAAGAAAAAATTGTATAAGTGCCAATATGGACCCAATTGATACGATACAACCCTGTAAGCTTACTGTATGTAATTTTTACACCTATAGGAGCCTATACCGGAAATACAAGGAGCCCGTGAGGAAAGGGAAACATTTTAACAGCATATTCCTAAGACTAAAAGAAGCAAAAAATGTTAAAGGAGTTTTGATCAAATCTGCAAAAAAAAAATTTTTTTAGTTTTGTTTTGAATGCCTCAATACACAACAATGATTTTATTAATGAAACTATCGCAAAAAATGCACTTTAAACGTTTTTTTTTTCATTCGCTAGGTTATTAAAGTTTTTTTTGTTCATTTGATGTCTGTCAATTAAGTGTGACAAGACTAAGACATCATGGTAACAAAATCGTTTCCTAAAATGCGTTTATTATAGCGTAATGCGTTAGCCATTAACGGTTTTAGGAAAAAATCAATTTTTTTCTTAATATAGACTCCATCCAGAAAACTTCATATGATATTTTCAACTTCAAATTCGGTCAGAAATCCGCCGTTGTTTTTTTCCCCTCCCTCATGGGCACCGTGTATATTATTTTGATCCCTTTCGACACAATCCACTATTAGGAGCATTCCATGGGTCGTACGCAGGGATCGGAACCGGATTTCTAGAAAAACCTCGAAATTCTTTTTATGTAGTTTTTCAACATTTTATGTTATTATTAACATCGTATTTTTGAATTACTCCATTAAAAAAAAACTATATACCGAAGAGAACGAAAAAGAACGGAATTCTAATCGTTCTTTTATATGAAGAAAAAACCGTTATCCGATCCCTGATCGTACGTAACAAATCATACGCATTTTTTCAGCTTGCATCTAATGTGACCGAAAGGATCGGCGATGTATACTTAACAATTATTTATTGTTGTGAAATCGTAACGAATTCGTGGGAAAATAAATAAAATGGTAGCGTTTGTACGGGACACTGCCAGTCCACCGCGCTTTCAAGTGTATTCAATGTTCCAGGCATTTTTAGCGAAATCAAAGCGAAATTTTAATTGATATTTACGAATACAACCTAATAGACGAAAGAGTAATGTACAAATTACATGGAAAATATGTCCAAAAACCTTTACATAATTACAATAAAAATTAAAAAAATGCGATCGTTTGTGCGAGACAAAAAATGTATTGTACGAAATTAAGATTTACGTAGGCGTTTTTTGTAAACTTTACCTAACTAAAATATACGTAATGAAATCTATGTTGAAAACATGTATTATTCCCTCAATTTCATTGTAAATATTGTAACTAACAGAATGTTAACAGATAAATAATACATTTTCAATATTCCTGGAAAAACGTCTAAAGTTTGCCAAGAATAAAGGTTTTCAATTTAATCAATATTGTTGTATTCAATCATGGAAAAATCGTTGTGCTGATCTTTATTATACTGACAGTGCAATGTATTCTCGTACAATCTGCATAAGGGCGAAATTACCTTGATTTTGCTCCTCAAAAACTGTAAAGAAAAGGTGTATTATTACTCCTATACTCTCACACATTTACTTAAAACTGGTATTATCTGACGCATATTAATACATAATATATATATAGCAAAGAAACATTAAATTAACAAAAAAAACAAAAGTTACCATTATCCGTGGAATGCTCCTATTAAGTACATGACACTAAGTAGAACCTTCATAATTATAACATTGGTAAAAACAAATGACGCTACGTTAACCCTATTTCTTTGGTATTTCTAACAAGAGAGCGAGAGAAAACATTAGTCTCGGCTAACGGCGTGAACTGTCAGGAGAAATGGGACGGATATTAGAATTTGTCGACTGGTTCACTGCCACTGTTGGTGGTATTGGCAGAAAATAAACTGCCGTTCGGTGCAATTTAAATTGATCGTACTGAGTCTGCACGATAAGAGGCGTCTGGCAGAATTACTTTAGAACCATATCAAAATGACTAGTAGTATGAAATGTCTTATAATCGGATTGATAACCTTACTTTAACATGGTTCCTGAGTGGCCTAGGTACTTACCTATCACTTTCCGAACAAACTTACATTAGGTAATAACGCACGTTCCGAACACAATCTTGGTCTTATCTGTATCACCAAAATTATTGTACACAAATGTAAATTCTTTATTGTACACAAAACACAGGTAAAAATACATATAACATAATTTAGATAGGTACAAAGGCAAACTTATCCCTATTAGTATAAACCTAAATTAAATCTACGATCATGCATATAATTAAGCGGCTAAACTCACGTGCAGGGATCCGATCCAGTTTTTTTCAAAAATCCTGAAATAGCTCAATATTTTAAAATAAATTAATATTATATTCTTTATGTAGTACTCAAAATGTTATTAAATTACCAACAACGTATTTTTAAATTACTCCATGAACAAATAATTTATATACCGAAGAACGAAAAAGAACGGAATTCGAACCGTTCTTTTGTATGGAGTAAACCGGTATCCAATCCCTGCTCACGTGTAGTCAATACGCGCGACATGTTTCGGAGAGCCTAGGTCTCGATTATCAAGCTCTGAGTAAATGTAATACACGTGAGTTTAACCGTTTAATTATATGTATGGTTATTATGTCTCACGAAAGTTTAACCTTTTCAACGCCTTCCCTCTCGCATCAAATTGTGACATTCACGCTAGTAATGAATAACGAAAATAAACCTTATCTGTCAGCAAAACAGTTACTTTGACAGCATACTCGATGACCACTTTAGTAGCTGCTGGCGTGTAGGCAGGACAACACATGGCCACTTTATTGGTTCTTGGCGTTGAAAAGGTTAAATTTAATCTACGATCATGTTTCACGATACCTGGGTCAAAATTATTTTCGTTGTCTTATTTTGTGTCCCTAAAACGTGACGCAGTAGTGATTTTTGTATGAGATGATGTTTTGTTTTCAATTTCTCATGTATGGATTAAAATTTTACGTGAAATAGAAATAAAAGTGCACCGGTTTTTTTTATATACTGAGTCGTATTTATTATATATTGACTAAACAGCCACTAAAAGCGTGACATAGTGGTGTGAAACAAGACAACGAAAACAATTTTGACCCACCTAAATATGCGCCAAAGACAATGTCTTGTTATGTTACATAATTTCATATCCTTTGATTATTATAATGAGCATTCGTTTGGCAGATAAACCAGATTATAGGTACTTGCCCGGATTTTATCGTGTACCGTCTTTACATGAATGACTAAAGAAGCTGATGCCGGCAATAAAAGCTTGTATACTTACTTACATTTTTTTACAAAAACGTATTCAAAAGTATAATATTCACCCATTTAGAGCGTGGCCTACATTCAGTTTAGGCCTCTTATAAAGTAAAGGTAACAATAGCTTTCTTTTGAACAAAGAATTAATTACCATGAATGTTGCGTGTATTACGCGTATAAAGTTGTGTTTCCATTCCAAACACACATTTAGTTTTTCAGACGTTTAATTTATGTTGTCCTAGTTACGTATGCCTATTAAATCATTTAGAAATTAAAGTTCTGTACAAAAAAAGTGAAAATTATGTGCAGTTTTTGGCTTTTTATAGCTATTAAAAAACCTTAATAATTGGTAGAACTTCCCATTTTGTTTTGGTACATTACGGTATTTATTTAAATTAACTGCAAAATTAATTTTATTTCCTTCGAATGATCAATGTATGCATGATTCTGCTTAGTTGCCAAACGCTGTGAGTGGCTGCAGATTGTCATTGTCAAGCGCTTCATTTTGAAGGTACATTGCTGCTCACTGAACTTTTCTACGAATATTAATTTGGTACATTAAATTTAATTAAATACATACTCATGGTTTGGATAAAAATCTGAATCTCAATCCTCAGTTTCAATAAAAGTCTGCATGATGTTAACTTACTGTATACGCCCAAAGGAACGCTCTGTAGCCACAACAATTATTTTTTGATCATAGGTAAAATTTTTGGGTTTTTTTCATTGCGAACGTGGTTTTTAGATCTCAAAACGAAATATTAAGACTATTTAATTTGTGTTAGTTGCAAAAAAAAAGTTAAATTTCGAGGCTTTAATGTGACTATTTTGAATGATTGTCATAGTTACCGGCGTCAATTAATCAATTTAAATAGGTAATTTAATAATAATAAGTAATTTTCTGAAAATGATTAATTTATTAATTATTCAATCTTCTTTGGATAAACTACATAATAGAGTTAGAAAAACGTTTTTCTGTTCAGGACTTATGTTTCACCTTGTAGTCCTGTGTATTATAGCGTTCAAAAGAGCCTGGGCAATCGAACAAAACTATCGTTTGAAGCTAAATTGAGCGCCACCTTTGTGGGATTGATGTAACAAGGCTATTACAGATGTAAAGGTAATCTTAGTAGTAATGTTAGCTGTCCCTAGATGGCGCTGATAGTCAAAAAACTAAAAAAAATTGTGCACACAGATTTAAACTTTATTTATAACTCCTCGAGTATTCTGACGAGACTTATTCTTTTCTACTTACTGACTTATCTTTTTTTTAGGATACTTTTTGTTTTTTTTTTTTATTGTCATTATTGAGACATTATTAAATCTGTTCAAACATCCTGTGTATTTTGAATTCACCCACCGGAGCGTAGCGTAACCGGAAAGCCCTTTTTGGCCAAGATTTAAAAAAACACAAATTAGTTTAATATTCGTGGGATACGAAC
Source organism: Thaumatotibia leucotreta (assembly GCA_025490895.1). Taxonomy (NCBI): domain Eukaryota; kingdom Metazoa; phylum Arthropoda; class Insecta; order Lepidoptera; family Tortricidae; genus Thaumatotibia; species Thaumatotibia leucotreta. The sequence goes on along the minus strand of JALPQI010011549.1, from coordinate 5,639 downwards.
CTGGGCACTCTAGTTTAGAAGCTGTATGCGCAAACCACTGAACCAAAGTGTTATTAGTAAAGCCGCCGAAATATAACGTCAGTTGAAACCTTGGTATATTATCCGTAAAATATGCTAAGGGAATTACAGTTTTATTACCATAAGACTAACGTTAGAATGGCATATCAACGTTTTAATATATTGATAAAAATGTATACTATAAAAACGTAAGAGGGTAAGTTTAAGTTTTCTAAATACCATACTAGTGCTGATTTTTTTCTTAATCAAAGATTCATCGCATGTTCCTTTGTCTGCTACCGTATACGATTGAAAGTGTATTACCGTTACTAGCTGATTATAAGAATGAGTTCTTCGTGCAATATTGATATGATAACCAGATCGCAAATAATTGCCTTGCATAAGGAAGGCAAAAATAAATCAGAGATTGCTAGAGAAACAGGTGTCAACGTAAGTAGTTTAATTTACTTCTTTTCGGTATTAAAATGTTTGCATTATAATTTAATAATAATTATAGTATATTTTTTACAATTGTTTCAGAGGAAAACTGTTTCTTTATGGGTAGATCGATACCAAGGAGAAGGGTCTTTGTCCCACCGGCATAAAACTGGAAGACCACGCCTCATTGACACACAGCAACGTCAGTTGATGGTGCGGGAATATGAGGAAGACGGATTTAGGCCCACAAGACACTACGCTGGTTTGTTTGGCACAAGTCCGCTTACGGTTCGTCGTGTGCTTCATGAGGAAGGCATCCATCACCGCAGACATGCCATCAAACCTTTGCTGACGGATGCTCACAAAACGGCAAGATTACAGTTTGCTCGGGACCATCTTCTTGACGACTGGACTAGTGTCGTCTTCACTGACGAGAAGACTTTTAAATCCAGTCAACACGGACGCCTGAGCTTGTGGCGTCGAAATAATACGCGATACGACAACGATCATGTCGTGCCCAACATGGAATCGGGGCGTATCACAGTGAACATGTGGGGTTGGATGAGTGCAGCTGGTCCGGGAGAACTTGTCAGAATACCTAGCCGTGCAAATAGTGAACATTATGTAGAAGTGTTGGAGGAGACCATGTTACCTACAGTTCGAAATGTGTATCCAGAAGCAGAATTGCCGTTGGTGTCGTTTGTGCAAGATAATTGTCCTATACACCGTTCGCGTAATGTCAAAGAATGGTTTGGAAAACACAAAAATAATATTAAAGTTATTTCCTGGCCTGCTAGATCACCGGATTTAAATCCGATTGAAAATGTATGGGGTCTTATTGTCCAACGCTGGGATAATAAAAATGAAAGGACCCCGGAAGCGTTGGAAGCACATTGCTTAAAAATATGGGAAAGTATTCGTGGTTCAGATTTATGTTCAAATTTAATAACATCAATGCGTTCCCGATTACAGGCAGTTATTGATAACGAGGGGGGCTACACCCGATATTAAATAATATAAAAAATACACTTACTGGACTTGTTAAAGTCGAGTAAGTATATTTTTAACATTGTTTAAAAATATTTTATCAATAAGATAATAATTTTCTTAGGCTACGAAACAGTGGTGTTTAAAAAAACTACTACCTAAATAAGACACTTATTGACTCCCTTACTTTAAATTTCTCGATTACAATGACATGTAACGGTGAAGGAAGTTTAGTAGTTTGTATTTTTGATTAATAGTAATAAATAATAATATTTATAACACTTTCCAGCTGGGATTTATGTAAGCACAACGGAACGTCGAATTCTAGGATTGGTAAGTTAAGTCAAAACTTTTGATTCCCAAAAATAGTGATGGTGGATGGATGACAATCTATAAAATCTACTAATTGATTTTTATTTTTTAATTAATAGTAATAGTCTCATAAAACAAATCGTAATTATTGTTTATTCCAGTTGCTAAATAGATATTACGGTTGCTAATACCTTTAATTAGTTTTATTGAGGCGAAGTTTCAATCTTTTTCCGTTTTCGGAAATGATACTTAAGCTTAAACCTCAATAAAAAGTAAACAATATTGCCTAATTATAAATCTTACACTTTTTTTACGGTGTAAATTAGTTAAATTAAAGCACACCTCGTATTCAAAATGTGTTTAATTTCCAATCAACGTTATAAACACTGCTCACTTAATGTGTTATTTATTTAACCAACTCATGCCATTACATTATCCTAAAATAATAAAATAGTACTTGATTATGGATTTTTCTTTAGATAGTTTGTTTACAATGTTATCAATTTCTATTGACGGTAACTTTTAGTGAATTATTTCAAAAGATGGTATGTCTTAGCACATAACTCGTTGAAAAATTAAATGTAAACATGAAATCGCTCAATAGCTTGAAGGTAATTTAATTTCAGAACCTTACATATCTTGTAGTATAATAGTTATTTAAAGTTGCCGATTTCTAAAAATGAACATTTGATAGTTTAGAAATGAGCCTTATATATATATGACGTTAAGGCTATCGGAAAAATGGTGAGTCTTACCCTCATATTAATAAGGATTAATCTATAACTATGAAAAGTTCATTCTTAGAAATTGGCAAATATAATAAAAAATATGTTTTAGCTTCCATTGTGCAGTCATAAGATTTATTATTATGTTTTGGTTTGAAATAAATACGTAGATAAAGTAATAAAATATATAGGGTTAAAATCAGATACAGTTTTTGTATTTTTTTTAATACGTATTATCATTCATAAGTGCAACTGCAAATTGATTAAACAGCGTTTTTTGCTAACAAGACATAAATTATTTATTAAGATTAAGATTGGTTGTAATTTGTAATTAATTAATAAAAAATATAGAAAAAAATGAAGTTTCCTATTTTTTTGTGTTTTTATCCGTTAGCAATTCCTGAATAAACACAATAAGTACCGTAAAACTACCTAACTAAACTCCAAATGCTCCCAACAAGAAGATTGGGACTGACGTTTATTAAGAATTGAAATTGTGGACTATTATATAGTTGCAGTATTGGACCATAGTTAGGTGATTTTACGGTATTAGACCATTGTTTCGGGGGCGTCAGCCTCCGTAGCCTAGTTGATAGTAACCTTGCCTACGAAGCTGGAGGTTCCGGGTTCGAATCCCGGCGAGGGCATTATTTGTGCATTTATTTATCACAAATATTTTGTTCCTTGGTCATGGCTGTCTATGTATTTAAGTATCTATATCTTTCTATCTATTATATATATATATATATATATATCGTCGCTTGGTACCCACATCACAAGCCTTAATTGAGCTTACCGTGGGACTAGGTAGATTTGGGTTAGATGTCCCAAGATATTTATTATTATTATTTATTCCCACAAGTGGTAACAACTGGGAATTAAAAATCGTGGGATTTCTTTTTCCCAGTAGATACCAGTGGTATCATACCACCAAATATTAAAGTGGTAACAGGTGGGAAAAAATCTCAGTTGTTACAACTCGTGTCATGGGAAACGAGAGGTTTTACGGGGTATCGAAGGTGGCGGGGTCAAAGCCGATAACTTGAGAAAACCGGTTTTTGAAATACGAACTAAATGTCACTTACGTGAGGTTTGTTTTTTCAATGAAATAATATCTCGACTTATCGGGTTTGGCCACTCAGCTCTCGATATAATAAATGTAAAGCGAACCTTTCTAGGGTCGCTCTTCTGAGCATTCTTGCGTATGAATTCAACTAGAAAATCATTGTTATCCTCAAGCGGAACAATAGGCCTTTACCAATTTGACAATCACAAATCAGCAGTAGCGACATGCCGATAGCTACTTGCGAGCAGTGAGTAGGTAGCTATCGGCGAGTTTATTCTTCGCGGGCGAGTGAATACTCTTAGAAAATTTACTCGTTGGCAGTCTGAACAGCTAGTGATCAACTGTACTAAAATATGTCTGTAACTTTTACTGTGTTCCCTAGGCGAAGAAATACTGGATAGCCCATCGTTTAATAATATTGGGTCTCTGGTTGAAATGGGTGGGTAGCACTACACTAGGCTAAATACCGCCTGACCGAGTGATCGATTTTTATTCACCTACGACTATGAATGAAATATCAATTCAAAACTGTTTACATAATACATAGATATCAGGTGATTACATCGATTCCGAAAGTTATTTGACTGGTTGAAACTACTGATACTTGGGTCTATTTAAGATTAAAATAAGGTAAATAATTTTGACGTGTCTTAATGTTTATTCAAAGTGATTGAACCTGTTGAATGTTGCCTTATTTATATTAATTATAGAATAATCGGACCAATATGTAAATAATTATAAAATATTATTACATATTTGTAATGAACTATTTTTGGAACGGTGTTTTTTAGTAAACTGACATTTCGAAAGCGCTCATCTTCTTTCTAATGATTTAAGAATAAACATAATTATTTATAAATGTGGTTTTATTTATTTACCACAAAGGTATACTAAATAATATTATTAGGTAGATAATATTCATTATTTAAAATATTTTAATAATCAGAGAGCCTACAGCGAACTATAAATATCGTTAATTTCAAGTATCTGTCTCTGTCAAGTTGAAGACGCCTTTATTAGAGTGACAGAGATAGATGCTCGACATTTACGATTCTCCAAGTTCGCGGTAGACCTTCTAAATAGTTCATTGCGCTTCGCCAGCAGCGCCATCTAGTGTGGATAAGACAACCTATGCTAACAGAGCTCAAGCGAGCGCATAGGAAAGTCGCCCTAGAGGTGTCCACGCTATTTTGAACCCGATAGTACATACATAGAACACGACCATGACCAAAAAACAAACATTTCTAATAAACCCACAAATTAATGTCCTCGCTGGGATTTGAACCCGGAACCTCCAGCTTCGTAAGCCGGGCCACGAGCAACTGCCCTATGGAGGCTGATGAAAGAAATACATCAATGTACTTATCCAAATAATACTTCAAGTGGCAGCCAAAGTTTCTTATTTTACTACACCAGTAAAAGATAGATATTAAAACCTACCGAATTGAATTGCATATTTTACATTGAATTGCAAAATATGCAATGAGGCATTAAAAACGACTACCAGCTCTGCCGATTTCTAAAAGGAAACATTCTATTTTCGTATTCAGATACATTTCACGCAGCTTCGGTCGAGTAAATTAGCGAAAGAGTCAAGTTTCTGAGATCCCGTGATGGTAGGATTCCGCTTTTTCCCTTTATCACACTTCCATAGGACGGTTTATATGTATATAGAGCGTGTTATCATTATGTAGGCTTTTATTGAGACCGATGATTGAGATGCAGATTTTTAGCCAAACTACGAGCATTATTTGATTAAAAATTGTAATTTTAAACGTAATAAATTTTCTCTGAAAAGTTTTTTGAGAATCAATTTACTTCAAAACGAATCGTTAATTAGCGTTTGACCATTGTCAAAAGTGAGTGTAATACTGTAGTTTCCTAACCATTTAGGAAACTACAGTATTAGTTTGACAACTAAGCAGGACAGGTGTCACATTGATTGTTGGAGTTGGAAGGAAATAAAATTAATTAGACAGTTAATTTAATTATTTGTCAACTTTTAAAACCTGAAAACGATTGCCAGTAATGTGTGTTATTACCAATTGAGGTTTCGTTTTTTTTCCTGAGTTTTCATATTTGGTCCCATAATAGAACTTGTTCAAAATTATTAA
>JALPQI010011548.1:0-38654 GCA_025490895.1 Thaumatotibia leucotreta | reverse complement strand
AAAACGTCACTGACAATTACGATGCGTTCAGAAACTATTCACTTCGACAATTATGACAGTTGTCTTATGACTTATGAACGATTTACGATATTAATGAGTAAATTCCTAAACGTGTAAACGGAACGGAAAAACGCCCCAGCCAAGTGTGTTCTATGCTTACCCTCGAATGTTTTTATTAAATTTGCAACGACTAAATTTTTACGAGAAATGATATTGAATATGCGAAAATGATACGAAATAACGCGAAAATAACCACGGGCACTTTACAAATTAATTCGGTCGGAGGACCATAAAAATGTATGATTATTTCTTCGATGTGGACTGTATTTTTTTTATAATTTAAGTTTTAAAGTTCAAAGTTTTAACGAAACGAAAAAATATATGGAACTTGGTGTGGAAGGCTTATCAGCTGTATGAAACACGTACCCTTGTGATCTGCAGAAGATAGCGCAGATCTCGGCTGTAGCGGCTGGTACAGGCTCCTCACCGTTGGCTCGTTCAAACTTACCTTCGGCAAAGGTTTACCGTTAACCAGCTCCAGCGAGATGCAAAGATTCGTGCTTCCTCCAACGGATCTGCCTTCTTCGACGTTCCCACACAGTTGAAAGCAAAGATTTTATACGATAATCAACTGCTCGATACGAAAGATTTGAATACTTTGAATTTACGAGAAAAGAGTACGTGCTATCGCACCGAAAGATTAATGACAACTCATTGAACGTTTTTTTTTTTTTTTTAAAGTTCAAGGCAAGTATGTTGCCAGGCGAAATTATCTAAAACCATGGAACAATTCTAAACAATGGTTTTAGTGACTTTATGTACTGTATATACGGCATTTCTCTATTTGGCATACCTACATTTTGCACTCTGAGCTAGCACGCAAGTTTACCAACGTGGGTTGGGAGTGGATCGCTGCAGGCTGGCAAACTTGCGTCCAAACTCATGTTCTCAACCACTGTCAGTTCTGCATTGACATTACTGCCAAGTGAAACTACCTACGTATATTGTATATCAGACTCCAATACTATTTAATACCTTGCATTACATTTGGACACCGATTACCTACTGCTATTAATTGTTGACCCATGATTTTTAATTTTGGACACTGTTTATGCTTCTGATTGGATATACATAGTTACTATCTCTCGCTAACAGACGTTGTGGATGCTATGAATTTTGCTTATAGAGGTCACGTCCTATCCATCCTATAAAACATCCTACCTAAATGCGACTTTACGTCATTATGACGTCACCGGCACCAAAGTTTCGCTGCCTGCTAATGATTCTAAGTAAGATTACCAAACACTTTTTTAGTTCGGATTACCTAACACTTTTTATTAAATTTTTTTAATGGCAAGTACCAGAATTAACGCCCTTTCGCACTTGACTGAAAATTTTACGACAGTAAAATCGAGCGTTTCACAACACTATTGTGAGCTGTCAAAAACGACTTCTTACGATGCCTCTACTTTAGTTATGCGGTATTCACTATCCCCGATGATATATTGGTAAGAGGCAAGTTAAGATGCCCTATATATTGTCACACATTTTTGACTTAAAATTTTATGTTTCAGTTGCCAAAGCCAATGGAAAATACTACAAAAAGTCAAGACATAATCTTGTTACCCCACCTAGTATAGACCTGACTATTAAAGAAGAGCCGAGTATAGACCTCACTATCAAAGAAGAACCAGTAACTATAAAACAAGAACCTATTGAGATAATAGACCTGGCACGGATAAAACGAGAACCGGATTGTGAGATAATTGTTAAGACAGAACCTGGAGAAGACAGAAGACGAAACCAACATACAGATGGGACAAATGTGAATGAAGGACTCAGAAAGAAAAAGCAGTCTAAGAAAAGTAGAAGAAGGAAGAGGTTACAAGCCAGTGTTATTGCAATGTAAGTATGATATAATGGCATTAAAAAATTATAAATTGAATCTCAACCGAAAAAATACTGTAGTTTACCAACTTTCGTCTGCGAGCTTTCGCGGCGGATACCTAAACCATTCGGCCACTCCAGCCAGCAAGCAAGCAGCATGTTCAGGAAGCTGAGTATGTGGATTCAAATCCCACATTTGTTGACAAACTTTGGTATTTTTTCTTTGATATACATCTATTTAAATTAGTATACGTTAGTAGTGTTACTACTTAAAAATATTTAATAAAACAATTTAACCCTTAAATGCATGACCTTGACAAAAATTTATTCAAATTTGAATTCTGACTTGCTGTCAATAGAATCCAGAATATGTCATGATGCACATATACATCACTATACATTTAAGGGTTAAGTTGTTGTTTTAAAATATGAATCTTCAGTGCAGTAAAATTTCATCTTTCGTTCATAATGCATTTTGGCCGGAATTACTGTACAAATTATAAATATTAAATGTCATAACATAGCACGAATTATGATATTTTGGACAAATCATACAATTATTGATTTACAGCTATTGACATTTTTATATCAACAGGTAAAATTGTGCTGATTTGATTTTAACTTAAAAAATACATAATAAAATAACATTTAAAACGTGTAATCGTATTTACACTGGGCAAATTATGACGGTAAGTTCAACAATAAGTGTTTTTACTTAAATAATATTTTACATAAATCTGTTCTAATTTAGCATAACATATCTTTCTAGGCAGAGTTAGGCATAAAGTAAAACATCTCTGAACAGCAAATTATAATTTACAGGTACTTGCAAGCAGAAAAGGAAGCAGCAGAGAATAGAAACCAACAAACTGTACCTAATGTCCAGAACTCATGAGAATATTGCGACAAGTTAGTCTAAAGGCCCCGCCACGACATTAGTCTCAAGCGACCAGCGGCGAGCGAATCCATGAGTTGGAGCGGGATGCCGATATGGGTACTCCTTTTCGCGCGTATGGTTTTCCGCTAAGCCGGTCGCCTTAGACCAATGTCGTTGCCGCGGCGTAAGGCCTGAATAAACGCTCGAGCAGGGCGTCAATGTTAAACATGCAACGTACAGGGTTTAAGTCTAATACGGGCGAAGCTATTAAAGGGGGTTAGTTTAGATAATAACAAGTATTTAGATAACTTTTACTTAAAATTTGAGTAACAAAAGTCACTACACACGACATATTTCGGAGAGCCTATGTCTCCATTATCAAGCACGGCGGCGCGATCGTCAGTACGGGCTACACTCGCGAGCCGCTTGGCGTGAACACGGGCTCAGTGCTTGATAAAGGAGACCTAGGCTCTCCGATACATGTCGCGCGTAGTGACTTTAGGGTGCGGTTCTACTGACGCGGAGCGGAGCAGAACTGTGGAAAATTGACCAATTACATTCTTCAAATTCGAATTCGAAACACTGATGCGGCATCACAGTGTTCATTACACACACACACACACACACACACACACACACACACACACACACACACACACACACACAAACACACAAACACACACAGACACAGACACACACACACACACACACACACACACAGGACCGAGCTCCCACAGCTCCGCTCCGCGTCAGTGGAGCCCCACCCTTAACCGTTTCATTTTATTTATAGTTATCTACTATGTGTCACGAAAGTTTACATTCACATTCAGTTAAATGCAAACGTATGCATGTGGCTTGAGTACACTCCAAATCTCTTGGACGCTGGACTCACCGCTGCCCGCCCCGCTGGCCGCGCCGCTCGACGCTCACCTCTCATGCCTTACGCCTTAGGCGACCGGCTTAGCGGAAAACATATGATGCTCCCTCTCGTACCCATATCGGCATCCCGCTCCAACTCATGGATTCGCTCGCCGCTGGTCGCCTTAGACCAATGTCGTGGCCAGGGCATTACACTTAGGGCCGATTCAGACCGGAATGGCAGCGGCAGCAACGCGGCGATCCCTTTCATTGTGAAATAATTTTACCCCCTTATTCATAAACGTCTGTTAACTTAACAAGCCGCTAATAATTGTTTGTCCCTTTTGGTCTTAACAATGCGTCCATAAGAGAAAAAGGGACAAACAATTATTAGCGGCTTACTAAGTTAGCAGACGTTTATGATTATGAATAAGGGGGTTAGACTTTATCTACATATTAGAAAATATCAGTGTCGCTTGAAATACTCGAAAAGGTCGCGTGGTGCCGGTGACCGCCGCGCGGTATCGCGCGTTTGTTCCGCCATCACTCACACCCGCCGGGCGCTCATGCCAGCGTGCAGCGGCCACAGGAAACGCCGAGCGGCCGCTGACCGTGACGGGAGGCGGCCAGCGGCCGTCAGCGGCCGTGAGTGACGACGCGAGGCGACGGGCGGCCGCCAGCGGCCGTGAGCGACGAAATGAGTCAGTCGCTGCCGGCCGCTGCCATTCCGGCCTGAATCGGCCCTTAGGTAGTGGAGCCGCATTCTCCACTGAGGTGCAGAGGAGCGGAGATGTGCGAAATTGGCCAATGAGATCGCATCACAGTGTTTCGAACTTTGAATTTGAAGAATGTTATTGGTCAATTTTGCACATCTCCGCTCCTCTCCGCCTCAATGGAGCCGCAGCCTTATAGTTGTACACTTTACTGATGGCAACTTTACAGTACATACATTTTATCTTAAACATGTTTCAAGTATTTTTAAAATGGGTACTATTTTTTTAGTTATTTTAGGTACTACAATTTTCCCTAAGGTACACTGTATACATAGGTACCTATTCTGGTGCAAGCTCTTAGATAATAAGGATTAAAGTGCCATATAAAGTACAGATTTAGCACGAATGAAACAAATAATTGAAAGAAAGTGAAATGTATCTGGATTTCAAAAGGGTTGTAGATACTAGATACAGGACTATTATATACGCGAACTTCAAAATTCCTAAATTACGAGTATGCATGCATGCGAGCAATTGATTTTTCTTTTCTTGGTTATACAGGCTTTAATATATTAGCATTACATGTATAACGACTATAGCGTTTATAAAATACGGACGACCCAACGAATTAAAATTATAATTAAGAACGGTTTTATACATTTCGTGCATAATAAATGATAAAATCGTCCAAGCATTTTAGCCGTAGTAATCAAATTTCGAGTTATGCAGGCAGATACGAGTATACGGGAAAAAAATATTCTTAATAATTTCGCTACGATTGTAAGTCGTCTCAGAAATAAGATATGTGATTGTGAATACCATAATAACACCTAAGGGTTAAATTCACTCATTCCATTCGTGCTAACTCTTGTGAATCGACTTTTAAGGTAAGCATATATAATGTGATGATGGTTGAATAATTTTATTTGTAAGAAATTTATCTTATCAGATTTTTTAGTTTTACAATTATGCCGCAACTACACAGTCGAAAGAAGACTTTCCGATGAGGAAAGTGCATAGTAAATTGCACATGCAGTTTTTCTTGATAATCTTACTGTCTAGGTTGATTGTGATTAGAAGTATTAACAACATGATAAAGTCTGGCAAAGCAAGTCTGTAGAAAATGACTAAAAAAAATACGCGAATAGTTATTCGCCCAGCCCATACACAATAAGAATTTCGCGCCATTTTTTACTGCCAAGTTGGTTTGCCAAACATGCATCTATGCAACTCTGATATTCAGATGTTACGTTACCATCATAATCTGCGTGTTACCGTCACGCAGGCGTTTATTAATACCGAGGATTGAGATGCAAATTAGCCAAACCACAGGCATTATTTGATTCATCATCATTACCATAATATCAGCCGAAAGACGTCCACTGCTGAACATAGGCCTTCCTTAATGTTTGCCACAAGGGGCGGTCCTGGCCTACTACCGCAAAAATTTAAGTTCGTAAATTTCGAGGCTTTTTCTCTGTCACTCCAACGACGGCGTCATTAGAGTGAGAGAGACAAATCCTCGAAATTACGAATTTGGATACTAATCCAGCGGACTCCTGTCAGACTCCTGACAGCGTGTCACCAACGCCGAGCAACACAAAACAAACAACTGTCAACTTGTCAAATGAAGCTGTATTTTATTTAGAATTTTGTGATTTGATATCAGGTTGTTGTGGGGCTCAAAATATTCTGACTTTATATCAAGTTGGCGGCAAAACGGTTAATAATTGAGAAGGATTGCTAGTTCAGTAATGTATTATTTGCCATTTTCGAAAAAACCCGGGTCATGGTAACACACTGCTCTATCTAAGTTGCACAGACGCTAAGTAGGTATTACTGTTGCGATGTTTTCTTGGTAAGGATAATTAATTCACTTAACCCTTAAATACATCACTTTGAGAAAGATTTATTGAAATTTGAATTTTGACATACTGTCTATAGAGTCAAGAATACATGATGCATAATATATATCACTATGCATTTAAGGGTTAAATAAAAGTGGTGATATTCGAAGCGGGTAGTTGTTAAATAAGTTGATTGTTTACATATTGAATTTTATAATTACGATGGAATACATTTTATTTTTGATACAATATATTTTGTTTTATTTACACTAATACTTTGATTCGGCGACCGCATTAGGCGAACGACGAAGTGTAAATAAGGCTTCATAATCGTGGGACGACAATGGCGAATCCAAGAATTGAAACGTTCCTGAGAAATTATCAAAAAGTTTGTACGTTTTCATCACGTCTTCGATATTATAATGGCCAAAATTGGTAGGCTGGTAAAGTCAATGATACCTATTGAGCAAAATTCACCAAATTTTTGGCAAAAAAAGGAACGTTTCATACAAACATTTCGGGACATGTGGGGCATCTTGCTCATCATCATTGACTCGACCAGCCTACCAATTTTTATTAAAATCTAGCACGTGATCCAAAGAAACTTTTTGAAAAATGTTTTCATTTTAATCTTCGCACCGCTCGCCATCGACTGGGCGCTCGGCGCCTATCCTCACACCTTGCAACCTAAATGGTCGAGCACCGTGCGGTTTCAAAGAAATTCCCTCCCGCTGACCGTCTGTGAAATGAGCTATGCCGAGGTTTTCCCGAAGAGCTACAGTATGGGAATCTTCAAAAAAGGAGTACTAGTTCTTAATGGGTCACCAACGCGCAAGTGACACCCCTGGAGTTGCAGGCGTCTGTAAGCTACGGTGACGTCTTTCCATCAGGCGGGCCGTATGCTTGCTGGTATAAAAAATAAAAGGCTTTCCTAGTGAAATGATAAGTCAATGGATTTGCGTCAGCTTGCTATAATTTTCATAGACATTGTGTTAGGACAGGTTTCTTCAGCACTATGTTTCTTGGCTGGTCGTGATAGGGGCGATGACTGGCAGTTTGTCAGGTTCATAGTTAGGATCCAAGGCCTTAGACCTGATGATCTCTTTGTAGATCAGCGCTGACTTCCGAGGCGTTCTGTTGCGATCGCGGCTGTGAAAGTCTACTTCGTACAGGCCGAACTTTTCTCTGTAAAGAAGAGATAATCAGGAAAACTGTAGACAGATTCAGAAGTACTAAAACTACTATAGCCAGTCTCTTGATTTTTTTAGTAACAGCACTTGAGGTCAAATGTCAACCGCCTGCGAACAGTAAGAACATACCGCAGAAAAAGCTTTGTAAAATTTGCTATTCGTTTGGAGGGGAATAAAATAACAGCATTATGTGGAGCATTCCATGGGCTGTCCCATACAAAAGCGTGTATATTCTGATATTGAGTTTTTTCAGAGTTATTACTTAAAATAGTTAATATAATATAAAATAGAAAATAATTTATTGAGCCTAAGGTACAGCACCAAAACACAAATCAAAATAATTACTAAACACACACAATAGAAACAAAAAGTGGTAATAAGATAAGAGAAAAACTAAATTAAAAAATCTAACAATACATATGTTGGCGCTGTCATAGTGGCTGCAAATGGTCTCCACTCAGCATATGCTCTGGCATACCTAGGCATGTCAGAGCACTGGTCTTCCGTAGAGCCCGGGGCCAAGAAAAGGCACAAACAGCACAATTACAACTGTCAAACGTAGCGTCAGTAGTATTTACAAATTTTACAATATAGTCGAGTTAGAGGTTAGAATATATACTTTTTTGAGCAATTTTTGACGCCTCTGATCACGAAAGAGAACTTCGATAAACCCACAATTTTGAGAAAAACCGTGTTTGTACGGGAAATCGGTGGACTTTTTCGTGGAATGCATCATGTATCCAATGGTATTGGACCCTTATGTTGTACAGGAGACAGCTCGTTAAGTATTCATATTCTACTTTGTAATAGAGACTTGCCAACCTATCCATGAACCTATGTTATGAGACATGTTGAAAATGGCTAGGGAGAACTTACTTGTAACCGTGTTTCCATTCAAAATTATCCATGAGACTCCAAGCCGTATACCCTTGAATGTCACACCCCTCATCTATGGCGTTCAACAGCATACTGAGATAACTCCTGATATACTCAATCCTGGAATCGTCCAGTAGACCTCGCTTTGTGGACCAGCCGTTTTCAGTGATGATCACCGTTGGGTTATCGTATAGGTTTTTGATGTCGACTAGCACTTTGAAGAAGCCTTGGGGAACCATCTGAAAGAAAATACGGGGACGATTTACATGTGGCTCGTGATCTTGATAGTACCAACAGTAAGCAAAGCCCAGTCCTGCGACCACAAATAACATGGCCATCTTAAGCGAGCTCAAAATGCCCCCAAAAACAATTGAGCAATTGATCTGAGATGGGCAGGACATGGCGCTTTTCTTAACACCGCGCATAAGTAATGTAAGTAATCGGTGCGACATCTTAGACAAATGCAAGTATAATATAATACCAATCAAAACTTTGATAACAATAATGACAAATATTTTGAAATAGTGGTTTAAGTTCTTATAGGATTTTAAGGAGGAGGGGATGACACTTGTCGATGAAATTTCAGGACCGGTTTTGAGACGCCATTTAGGTGCGCGTGTGGCCTGAGGGACCACTTATATTTTAATGGTGGTTGGTATGATGGTGTTTGGTGAAAATTTAGTAGTAGTAGAGAATTATTTTGTAGAAAAATCCTGCAATTTGTAAAGAATGCACTAAAAAGTTATACAGCCAAACGTGTGGTCCCTCAGTTCACACACTGAACCTTACACTTCTGGGCAAGTGTTTAATATGCTGGCTTTTTTTAATGTTATAGATTTAGTAAAAACATATTTAAACGCATTCGTAAAGACCGAAACGTAATTTGGCAATGATTATACACTATAAAAGTCTTCCTTTTTTGGTCCCTGAGGGACCACATATAATAACTAATAAATCGGTACATTCGTACAAAAAATATATGCATTTTTCTTTGCAAACATTAGTAAAAATCGCAAGGAAGATTGTAAAAGTTAAAGGAAAGCACAACTATTAATCAATTTCGCCAAATTTATATTTGTTTGTTAAATTTATAGTTTTTTAACCGACTTCAAAAAAGGAGGAGGTTCTCAATTCGACTGATTTTTTTTTTTTTTTTTTGTTGTATGTACGTAGGATGCCCTGAAAATTTCGGGAATTTAATACTTAGGAACGTATATTTGACATGTGTTATACCTCTTTCTTACAAGCATAGTCTCATTATTCGAAAACACTGGCCACTTAGAAAAAAAAACAATGTCCGATTTTCAATTGTTTTTTAAAGTCGTTGAGTCGCTGGTGAAAATGGAGCTGTCCCGCGAAAGTTTTAGAGCAATGATTTATTATTGTTAGGTATGTGTCCAAGGGTGCTACGGGAGGGTACACGACCATCAAACAAGCGAGCCAGTTTAACACTGATTTATTCCTCCATTACAAAACAGGTTATGCATACAACTGCATGTGCACTCACACGCTTACATATCTAACATCCCTCCGCCTTATAGCTAGAACTATACCTATCTAACACCTCGAAATTACTTTGTCTTAACCTAAACACAATTCACTAGGTCTCACTAATTAATTGCATCCATCCGAATCGCTGTCCTACATTTGCGGGGGGGTAGCAAACAGGGGGCTGATGGCATGTCGTCGCTTAGCTGCGTAGTCGACACGTGGTGTTGACGGACTTCCTGTCTGAGCCAGATCAAGGGCCGCTAGGCTGGCAGATACATCCAGTCTTTCTCCCTCTTCTGGGGGCGGTGGCGTGCGCTCGCGAGCTGCAGGTGCTGCAGCGGCAGTCGCCGCGACGGGCGCCGAAGACGTCGTAGGCATATCTGGCACGACATCGGGATCCCACTGCGATTCACTTTGAATAGGATATGGGTGCCCCCTTAGTTGATCAATGTGTCTTGTTACTATGCAGTCCAGCTGTGGTATGTAAATTTGGTACATAACGTTTCCGATCTTCTCTTTTATGATCCCTTCGATCCATGTATATTTTTTATTATTATTAATATATTTAGTTAACCACACGCTGTCATTAACTTTAAAAGGCGCTCGCTGAACACCTTTGTAATATTTAGCCTGTAAGGACTGGTGGTTTTCCACAGTTTCATTGAGGACTGCGGACGAAGGAGACGGCGCACATGGATTGATTAAATCTAGTCTCGAACGTAACTCGCGGCCGTAAACTAACTCAGCGGGCGATTTACCAGTGGTACTATTTTTGGAATTCCTGTAGTCAAATAATAACTTACGTATTTTCCCCTGTAATAGTTTACTATTTTGGCTACTTAAAATGATTCCCTTAAGGCCCTTTTTTATTATTTTTACAAATGATTCTGCTTGCCCGTTACTCGATGGATGGTAAACGGGAGACAAGACGTGTTTTATACCGTTAACGGCGCAAAATAAATTGAAATCTTGTGATGTAAAAGAAGTGCCATTGTCGCTCACCAGCGTGTGAGGTATGCCAAATCGGGACATGAAATCATATAACCGCTCAATAACCGCTTTCGAACCATATGACGAAAGCATATCGTAACACTCGACCCATTTGCTATACGCGTCTACAACAATTAGGTACACGTGATTATTGAACGGTCCTAAAAAATCAACATGTAGTCGGTAAAATGGGTGCGGGGGCGCCGGCCAGCTCGCCAGCGGCGCGTGCGGCGGCAAGCTGCGCAGCGCGGCGCACACGGCGCACGCGCCCGCCAGCCGCTCCAGCGCGGCGTCCACGCCGGGGAACCACAGACGCTTGCGCGCCTCGGCTTTCATCTTCACTATACCGAAGTGTGAACTATGTAATTCATTACAGATGTCCATTCTTAATGACGAAGGAATTACGACTTTATGCCCTCGCATTAAGCATCCATTTTCATACGATAACTGTGATCGACAAAAATAATACGGCATTAAATCGTTATCATTCGTTTTCCTAGGCCACCCGTGCATTACATAATGTTTAACCCTGTGAAGTACTTTGTCGCGCTCGGTTTCACGTTGCAGGTCAGCCAGCGTTACGGGCAGGCTACCCTCGACCACAAAATTAACGTAAGCGGTCCTCTCGCATTCCTCGACCTCACCCCTCCCCGACCCCGCTCCTCCCGCTCCCTCGTCCACAGCTGTCGCTTGGGCCGGAGGGAACGCTCGCGATAGATAATCAGCACTATTTTGTTTACTACTTACATATTCAATTGTGTAATTATAGGCTGATAAAAATATCGCGTAGCGTTGGAGTCTGTTTGCAGAAATTTCAGGGATGCCTTTGTGAGGGCCGAATATTGAGAGTAGTGGCTTGTGGTCCGTTCGGAGTATAAAGGGCTTTGACCTTCCATACAGATACTGATGGTACCGCCTAACGCCGAAAATGATAGCCGTTGCCTCTTTTTGAATTTGCGCATATTTTTTTTCGGCTGACGTAAGTGTACGGGAAGCGTACGATATGGGTCTTTCCACTCCGTCTGGACCTACTTGTGAAAGGATGGCCCCTATCCCGACAGGTGATGCGTCCACAGTTAAAATTAAAGTAGCATTCGGATCAAAATGGGCCAAAGTACTATCTGAAGCAAGAATATTTTTTACCTTCCGAAACGCGTCATCGTGCAAAGAATTCCATTCCCATTTTGTATCTTTTTTTAATAAATCGAACAATGGACTTAATATTGACGATGCCGACGGTACAAAGTTCCGGTAGTAGTTGGCTAAACCTAAAAATGATTGCAACTGAGATAAATTTATGGGTTTAGGTGCTTTTAAAATGGCCTTGACCTTATCCGGCGACTTCCTAACCCCATTTTTATCTATGACGTGTCCCAGATAAGCGACTTCATCCTTGAAAAATTCGCACTTATTCAATTGGACAGTTAGTTGTGCATCTTCTAACCGCTGCAAAACCGCTATTAACCTATTCTTATGCTCGGTTTTATTCGCACCCGTAATTAAAATGTCGTCTAATAAAAAAATAATTCCGTCTATTCCGGCTAGTACGCATTCCATGGCGCGCTGAAATATCGCAGGTGCACAAGCCAACCCGAAAACTAGTCTGGTATATTTAAATAAGCCCCTGTGTGTATTTATACAAGTTAGATTCTGCGATTTTTCTCCAAGGACGAACTGGTTATACGCCATAGATAAATCTATCTTGCTAAATGAGGGTTTTTGATACTTTTTCTGCCGCTATGGGGAGGTGAGATGGCAGCACTGAGCCGACCCTTTAACGAACTGTCAAAATAGGGTAATTCCAGGATACGTGCCCCAGTGGGATACGTGCCCCGATTTCTATTTCTAATAGTAGCGCCACTGTGAGACAAAAATTCACCTAGGTAATAGCAAGCACCCGCCCCGCAAGCCTCAGTGCCGCCGCGATCGTGACTGCAAGCGCACGCGTTTCGTCTGTGTGTGCCAAAACGTTCCGCGGCGACACGTTGGAGAGCGCCAGTCTAATTTACGTAAGTATTTGTTTTCCAATAACTTTTGACCTGCTTATAATTCGTATCTATAATTTTAGATATGGTTGCACGTAAGCTTAAGCTACATGGATTAATATATTTTACTATGATATAATCATTACTTTATTTTTTATTATAAAGGGCACCTATCCTCTACGAAAAGGATAGTTGACCCACACTTGACTGAGGATTGATGCCCCTAAGGGCATCTATCCTTATCCTATTTCTAATAATTATTTCGTTGCAGGGAGGCACAATGCCTCGAAAATATAAAAGAAAACCTGGCGTTGCCCCACGCAACATCGCCTGGTCTGAAGAGAGCCTACAAGCGGCCTTCGAAGACATAAAGAAGGGAGAAAAAGGAATTAACGAAATATCCAGAAAAGTAGAAGACGATTTATGTAGTAGGTCTAACCTGCCAACAATTTTAACTAATTATAGATAAAAAAATATTTTTGATTCTTGAGAAGTACAAGATAGTTTATTAATTAATGATCAATAATAATAATTTTGTTTATTTTATTGTTCTTACATGGATAATAAAAGTCTGATTACATTTACTTTACCTTGTTTAATTTCAAAGGGCGCCTATCCTCTAACCCATTTTTGCGTCGTGTCATCTCTCCCCCACTGTAGGCATCTATCCCATTTTTAAGAGGTCTACAAAAGTGCGATTTCCACAAAACCTGTAAGACTTACGTCAAATCAAGTACAGTAAAATAAGAGATTAAGGACCAGAGTTGACATACGCAATGTACGTTTTGCAATAAAATTACTGATTATTGAGTTATAAGCCAATTTCAAAAAGTGGGGCACCTGTCCTGGACTTACCCTAAAAACGCGCATTTAATTTTCAACATATTTATTAGGTTTATTTATTCTGAAAACCATTACTTTAGGCATATTGTTACCTAAAATAAATAAATAAAATAGTTCCAAGTCAATTCTCATGAAACTAACAAAGTTATAGTAATTATTTTTAATACCAGTGACTTTGAGCGCCTGTTTTAGAGTTCAATCTTCAGTTCGACGACCATGTATTAGTCGTAATCCATTACAAAATCAATTCTCTTCCAAATAAAATAGAATTTCAATATTTTAGGCCCAGGTGCCTATGAATAGTATGAATCTGACAGCTGTCGAGACCAGGTGCGTACGAAGCGCCGCCCTGGTGGTAGAAAAATTATCGAAAACCCTCATTGAACGCCGCCGTGTAGTTTAGATAGTAAGTCGTTAACAGATGGTAGTGGATATTGATCGATTATCAATTGTTTATTGATTGTGACGGAGTAGTCGGCACATAACCTTATGCTGCCGTCTTTCTTTAACGCGGGTACTATCGGTGACGCATAGTCCGAATGCTGAACGGGTTGTAATATACCTAACTCGATTAACCTATCCAATTCCTTATCAATTTTTTCCTTTAAAGCATAAGGCACCTGTCTAGCTTTGAAGAATATTGGTTTAGAGTCCGGTTTTAGCCGTAAGTCAACGGTGTATTTATTAAATGTCCCAAGGTTACCTGAAAAAACCTGAGGAAATTTTAAAGACAATTCTTTTATAATTTCTCGGTCGCTATGGCAATGGCGGTCGGCGCGGGAAGGAGTCTCGGCTACGGCGTTCACGGCGTGCGCGCCGCGCTCCGCTGGCGTTAACTCTAGGTTAAAAGCGCGGATAAAATTTCTGCCAAGTATGGGCGGCCCCCCATTCCTAACAACATACACGGATACCAAATGAGTTTCCCCTATGTACGAAATAGGTACTGTAATTATACCTATTGTTATTAGATCACCGCCGCCGTAATTAAATAATTTCTTACTTGTTCGCGACAATGGCCATTCTTTAAAGTCGGAATTATATGATTTTTCTGAAATAACACTTACCGCTGCCCCGCTATCTATTTCGAACTCCAAAAATAGATTACCGACTTGAACCCGCTCCGTCATAGGCTCGCCTTCTAAGCACCGAATGTTATAAAATTGCTTACCGTCGTCTCCTTCATCCTCACTACCTTCTTCCAGATATTTCACCCTGTCCTTGGACATGCACATCTTTCGTAAATGTCCTTTTTTGTGGCATTTTTTGCACTTATAGTTTTTATAGCCGCACTGCTCGGACTTATGATTGGTAAACCCGCATACGTTGCATTTATCCTTTTTGGAGATGTTGAACACGGAGTCTGGGCCCGCCGCCGCCGCCGCGACGCCGGCGCCCGCTGCGCTCGCCCCCGGAGCCTGCGCGGCGGCGGCGCGGCGCGCGCACCGAACGCTCTCTGCCAAGTCGATGGCCTTGGCCAGGGTCAGCTCCCGTTGGTTTTGTGCGAACAGCTTGTCCTTTTCGTGTCCCGCCGCCATGCCCATGATAAATCTATCCAGCAAGGCTTCTTCCAAATTCTTAAATTCACAATATGCCGCCAATCCTCTAATCCTCGCAGCCCACTGAGTGTGACTTTCACCTGGCCGCTGCGTCGCCGAATAAAAGGTAGATTTCTCCGCGAACCCGAACCGCTTCGGCGCTAAATGGTCGTCGAGGATTTTGATTATTTTCGCGTACTCCACAACCTCTACCTTATCGGGCAATGCCAGGTCACTAGCTAACTTGAATGATGCTTCACTTAATGCACTTAACAAAATCGCTCTTCGTTTAACCGCCGACTTGTCGGTCTCCTCGTTGATGTTGTTTGCAATAAACCATTGGGTTAACCGCGATTTGTAGCTCACCCAGTCTTGGGAAATGTGATCAAATGTGGATAATATACCGAAAGTTGCTCCGGTGGCCATAATAATTTATTTTTATATGAACGCGAGTCCGGACGTCGCCACGTGTTAGGTATGTGTCCAAGGGTGCTACGGGAGGGTACACGACCATCAAACAAGCGAGCCAGTTTAACACTGATTTATTCCTCCATTACAAAACAGGTTATGCATACAACTGCATGTGCACTCACACGCTTACATATCTAACAATTATGACTTTAAAAGTGGATTAACACAACAACAATGTGGAGACCGATTAACTATTGCTTTTAGTAGTGAAGCACCTTCAAAGACGACCATATACAGGTGGTATTCGGAATTCCAACGTGGCCGTGTGTCTCTTGCGGATGACGTACGTGAGGGTCGACCGAAAACGGCCGTTACCGATCAAAACATCGATGTTGTTCGCCAACTGATAAAGGAAGATAGGCATGTTACATATCGGGAGATTCAGGAGACTTTAGGCATTGGAATGAGTCAGGTACAAGTTATTTTACAACAAGAGTTGGGCGTGCGGAAGTTATTTTCCCGGTGGATTCCTCACTTGTTATCTGACGACCAGAAAACGGTACGTGTCAATTGGTGCCGCAAAACTTTAAAAAGATTTAATGGAGGAAGCTCAAATGCCGTTTTTAGTATTGTGTCAGGTGACGAATCATGGATTTACGCATATGAGCCTGAATCGAAAAACCAATCTCGAGTTTGGGTTTACGAAGACGAACCGAAGCCGACAAAAGTTGTTCGTTCTCGCAGCACGATCAAAAAAATGGTAGCCACGTTTGTCTCCAAATCGGGTCACGTGGCGACTATCGCTCTTGAAGATCGAAGAACTGTCAATGCCGATTGGTATATAGGCGTTTGTTTACCGATTGTTTTTGCTGAACTGCGAAAAACTAACCCTAACCGCCGTATTATACTACACCATGATAATGCCAGCCCTCGCACCGCTCAGAAAACAGACGACTATCTGAAGGGCGAAAACGTCGAATTACTGGACCATCCTCCGTACAGCCCCGACCTAAGTCCCAACGATTTTTTACTTTCCCGAAAATAAAGAATCGGTTGCGTGGTCAGCGTTTTCAGACCGCGGAAGAAGCAGTCGACGCTTATAAAATGGCCATTTTGTCAACCCCTACTTCAGCCTTCAATAACTGTTTTAAAAACTGGTTTCAGAGAATGAAAAAGTGTATTAAACACAAAGGAGAATACTTTGAAAAACAATAAAAGTACTTTTATTTCATTAAAATGCGTATTTTTTCCGATTCCCGAAACTTTCAGGGCAACCTACGTATGTTACCCGATATCTCCGAGAATAGTGAACCGATTTTAAAATTTCTTTTTGTGATCGAACGTGTATTACCCCGAGATGGTCCCGTTGGCACCAAGTTGCGGTCTGATGATGGAATCTTGGAGAAATCGAGGGATCTCTTCAATTGTTATAGGTACATGTATGGCGCTTTTGGTAATTTTCATTCATTTACAAGAATTTGCAGTCAGAAAGTAGGATTTGAGGAAACCAATGATGGAAACAAATCGGGAATCTTGGAGAAACCGGTTGAAGTCGGTTTTTAAAATTTTTAATTTGGTGATTATACATATATGTGGTCCCCTCAGGGACCAAAAAAGGAAGACTTTTTAGTGTATAATCATTGCCAAATCACGTTTCGGTCATTACGAATGCGTTTAAATATGTTTTTACTAAATCTATAACATTAAAATAAGCCAGCATATTAAACACTTGCCCAGAAATGTAAGGTTCATTGTGTGAACTGAGGGACCACACGTTTGGCTGTATAACTTTTTAGTGAATTCTTTACAAATTCCAGGATTTTTCTACAAAATAATTCTCTACTACTACTAAATTTTCACCAAACACCATCATACCAACCACCATTAAAATATAAGTGGTCCCTCAGTCCACACGCACACCCATTTAGAATGGCGTGCTGCTTCCATGATTTATTTGTTCATTCATAGGGAAATACCCTCCACCTTAGAGAAAACTATATATGCTGAATAGATATCACTGGATGATAAGAAGTACGCATTGTGTTGTGTTTGCCTGTGCAAGTGAGTCAAGTTGCGAGATATCTAAAAGAGAGATAAACGGTCACGTCTATTAATATGTTTACATTTTGGAATTTATGTCCGAGGCAAAAGGGTCAAAATTGTTAACATATTTTTGGAGCCAACCGTACCATCACCTGTTGTTTAAAGCCTTCGCCTTAATTTTTACTATTGTTTTGATGAATTAGGAACTGATGATACAAAACCTGCAGCCAACTGGACTCCGCCTGGGTCCACATTGGATTCTTCGTTAGCACCACCCCCATATCATCCATGTACGACGGCACTGGATACATTCCATCGATAGACGCGTCTCTGCAAATATACAAGGGTCCTCAATATTTGCTTCTCCTGTTAGCTTCAAATAAATGTTCAATAAACCTCATTTTGTTTTGTATAACACAAACGGGGCCGTACCATAAGATAAGTTTTCAAGTATCGATTAGCTACGTTAGGTTTTACTCGATACGTAGGTAGAGCATTATATCGCACTCGCAAAATTTTAAATTTGTTAATGATTTTACGATACGAGTAACATGCATAAAGTAATTTTTTGAAGTCTTTTGATAATAGCTCTTCGTAGCGAACAATTTAAAGGTGATAATGATAAACCGTTTGATGCAATGCAACCTTAGTATCCTCGGAGTTTACAAAGTTATGAGTCGTCGATTAGAATTTAGATTTCACCTGTACGCCATTTTTGTCGTGTACGAGTTGACTCCGAAGAAATCTGAAGACCCTCGAATGTAGGCGACCTCTTTAGCCGAAAGCTCAGGGAGACGTGAGCGGAGAAAGCCTTGTTCGGCGCTCTTGTATGCCACGTTGTGTTTTAGCTCTGGAGGGTAGTCACCGTCTTTTGAGAAGATTGGGTGAGAGTATTGGCCCCACTGGAATCAAAAACAGCTTTTAACCTGCTTAGGAGCAGATTTGCTTCATCACAATTTACCTTCATAAAACAGCTGTCAAAGACTAGTTTTGATTCCTCTGCTTGATGCTTCCGCATACGAAAGAATTAATGAGTTAGTTAAGTTTCTTGACTCGTCTAGATTCAGTAGCGGACAGACTAAACCATCCTCTACATTGGCGAGAAGAGGAATGCCTAATGAGGTCTTTTGTCGGTACCGGTGACGTATTTACACTTTCACTAAACGCAAAGAGTGGCTAGTTACTAAATTTATAAGTGAACTTGTGAAATTGTAAATAATTAATCGAATAAATGTCAGACGACAAAGACGTTAAACAGTTCTTAAAAATACTTTGTCAAGTACTTACGTCAAATTGTCTAGCATCATACGCCGCTTGATCATCGTCAACAGTATCTGTATTCGGCTCATACCACGTACAGCTTATAGAAATACCGATGGTACCATTCTGCATCCTCCTATAGTCATCATCATACAAATGGTACACCTTCGCATGAGCTAGCAAAACGTTCTTCGAGCACATATAATCCCCAACCCCAGAGGAATTGACAAACGGTGCTTTTCCATCACTACCGTACCCTTCATAGCAGATTTGCTTCGGTTCGTTTATGGTGATCCATCTCTTTACTCTGTCCCCAAATTTATCGAAGAGTACCTTCGCGTACTCATGAAACCAAGACGCGATAAAGGGATTCGTCCATCCTCCGAGGTCTTGCAGGTTTTGAGGAAGATCCCAATGGTACATGGTTACCAAGGGTTTTATATTATTATCAAGGAGATTATTAATGAGCCTGTTATAGTAATTAACGCCCTGTTGGTTGATTTTTGATGCAAAGCCGTTGGGTAATATTCTGGGCCAGGATATGGAGAATCGGTAAAAATCTAAGCCAAGTTCTTTGGCCATTTCCACGTCTCTTTTGTATTGATGGTAGGAATCGGCGGCGATATCTCCATTGCTGCCGTCTTCGATGGGGGATGATTCCATGTGTGTTGCTACGTCCCATATTGATAGACCTTTGCCTGAAAAGTGGAAAGCTGATATGAAAATCTTTACACCGTAGACATGAATGGAACCGCGATGGGTTTTATTCTACAGTTTTCCAAATAACTAATATGAACGTTCTAAAATATGGCGTTTTTACCTGAGTGCACTGACGATTTTTATTTGGAGCTGCAGAAATGAAATTTATACCAGCAAGGAAATATAGAAGAAAATCTGATAGCGGTCATGTCTATCTCTTTACAATGAGCTTAGAGTTATATGTGTGTCTGTAATATATGCCTAAATAAGTCTTTCGATGGTCAGTTAAATTAATTTCCTTGGGCTTCGATCAATCTTACCCTCTTCGTCCCAAGCCCCTTCAACCTGGTATGCTGCCGTGGCAGCACCGAACTGGAACCCCGGGGGGAACTTTTGAATGTTACTCTTTGCAGCTGCATGGTGCACCAATAGTATTGAGCTGAAAAACATGATGATATCGCGTGGTGAAGGAGTAAGAATATGGAATGGTGGGTGTCGTAAGAGTGGACTAAAGAATTGAAGTGACAATGAATAATTATTCCTTAATAGAAGATTGATGATGTGACGCAGCATAATCATAGTGGACAGTTGGACACACTACTGCGATTGCCAGCCCGCTTGCCCAGCGTGGCAATGATGGGCATTTACCTCCTAATGCGACGATACGCATAGTTGATAGGAGAGGCCTACGTCCAGTAAGGGACTGAGATAGGCTTATGACGTCAAAAATATGAAGTGTCGGCATGATGCTGTGACTTAGCACATTTTAAGCCTATTTCATTCCACAGCTGGACATAGGCCCGTCCTAATACCTATGCATTAACAGATGCCCATATCACCACGCCAGGCAAGCGGGTTGGCCATTACAATAGTATGCCCAGGATGCTTAGACAAGTTGCTAATCGCTAACGCTTAATCGTCAATCGTAAGCGAAAGGCAGCTAACTGTCTTTGTCGCACTAATATGCAAGAGTGACAGAGAGGGAATACGCTACTAAGCGTTAGCGATTGGCAGCTTGGCTAAGCATCCAGGCTCACTATGATGACGCTGTAGCCCATCATCAATAAATGAATGTTCAGTGACAAAAGTTTTCTAAGGGATTTTCAATCCTTTTGACTTTTAATTGTACGAGACCCAGGGCAAGAGTTGGGGGGTGACAAATGTAGGTATTCTTACTGCCGTCACCACACGGAGATTAAATAACCGCCTTGAATTAATTGAGGTTGAAAATGGCTATTGCCACCTCCAGCAATACCTATATCAATCATTCGAGTTAGATGTACCTATTTTCGAGAGTTTTTAGTCCTGGCCTTAAGGATAGATGGATAGATAGATAAGATTATTAAGATTACATAGATACATATCGTAAACAAGCAAATTTTGTCTTTATGATACGTAAAAAAATGGGTTTCTTTTATTAAAGTCTCACATTAAGTTCGTTAGTTTCGTTGGTATCAGCGAATGGAAAAAACAGAAGGCGAACTAGCTCCGAAAAGTGACGCCTCAAAACTCAAAACCGGATACATGGGCATCGATCTATATGACACAGATCCGTTAGTATATATACAAATGGCTGACACGTCGCGCGGTCTTACTGAGAGCTGGCGAAAAAATCTCAAAACTAAGTAAATATGACCCGCTATGCCGTCAAATGCACAGAAGACGCTGACACAAGCACTATAAAAAAGATGGAATCACTTTTCACAAGAAATAGTCTCCCTACATTTTATTTTAAATTTATTTGTTTTGGGCCAATTTTATATGGGGATGATATAATGCCACCTTTTGCTCTGCCATGTACTTTGGCATCCTAGCACGTATGTCCGTTCATTATTTAAATGTTGTTCCTATGCTGTGCTAGTAGGAATTACAATGGCGACAGCTCATACAATCAAATAATATCACTTTTTTGGTAAAAATGTGCAAATCATCGTGATAGCATTTGCAATGACGATAAAATAAAATGTGCAGTTTCAGTTGTATGAGAAATCGTTTTTTTTTTGTTTTTACATTGAACAAATGAACATATTAGTTTAGTTTATTTTTATTATCTTTTCCTTCGTCTACTTTTCTAAACAGTAGCGTTCTATAGATGCTGTCAAATAAACCAAAACCATCTCCTAGCCGTCGTTTCTCTAAATTTGTAGGATACACTAAATTTGGTGAATATGTTCGCCGTTTGTCATTTAATACTGGTAAAAGTGGAGTTTTAAATAATTGGGTACAAGTGGTATAACATAGAAATGTAACAGAACAACCTGAGGTATTTTTTAAGATTGTTATGTATGATGCAATAGTTGTTATGTAGCAGTAGAATCTGCATAGTCTGCCTACATGCAGGTTATGGAGACGAGATCGGGGATAATAAATAGCAAGAATATATAGAATATTCGAAAAAATATTTATATTAATAATTCAATTTCTTTAAATATCTTGTGTCTTAAATTGCTTAATTCAACAACAATAACAACAATAATAGTTGTTATTGTTGTCCTCTTGTTTTTCTGTATTCACCACGGGAATGCAGAAAAACAAGAAGCAAATTAATTTATTACTGAATATTTTATTTCAAGTTATCGCAATAAAAATGTGTCATGTAAAAATTGCCCTCCATTGCATTAAACCGTGCATTCATGCGTTCTTAATGACACATATATTTTGTTAACGATCACCATTTTGTAACCAACCAATCAGAACGCATTGTTTTGACGTTGACCAATTATATTTATGGACATTTGCGTAATTTAAACCGACCTCATCGTTCTGACGATTTTGATTGGCAGCTTAGTGCACATTCGTATATCCAGTTATTGCCCGTTATATGAACAGAATTTGGTATGAAGGGATGCTTCTATGTTTTTTTCGTTCGCTGGTTGGTATTCATTCGGTCATGAAACGAGCATAGAGTTATTAAAAATATTTGGGATCAAATTCTTTTGATCCCAAATATTTACTAAAGCAACTCTACTAAAGAAAATTTATTTGTACCGTAGTAGAATTCCTAGTGTCTATAAATTATAATATAATCAATAATTCCTATTCTATAATGAAAAAATACTCGATAAGTAATAGAAAAAAGGTTCTTACCAAAGAAGAGCTGGCGATCCGATCATCTCGGCCGCGGTATTACGCGATTGTACGCGAACCACTTCTCAAGTTATCATTGTTATCTTATTCGGATAACGCGGGGGCGATTCTGCAATTTTGATCTATTTTCCTTGATACTTAATACGAAAGAATAATGTGTCTTGAAGTTTAGTAAAATGTACCTATAGTAAGAGAAATTTAGCCACCATCGTGACCAATATAAATTATATCAAATTACACCTGCGTGGTGTAAAACGTTCGAAACCCTGAGTGGGTATAGCCTAAATCTAGAGAACTATAGGAGAAAAAAGTTCATAAAAGGTCCTGAGGCCCGTTTTAGTACGGTCAAATCGTACATAATTTTACCCTAAACTCGCAAATTAAGTAGTATCGCTGCATTTTTGGTATGTTGTTTAGACACCATAGGACAGTATAAAACCATATTTTGCAAGCAAAAAAAAGTTGTGCTAGCTGGGTAGTACGTGAAAAACTGCGAAATTTACGGCCATTTTTTAGTTTCTGATTTTTATTTAAAAAAACCTTACGTTTTTTGATATCACATGTAAGTAAACGTTTAAAGACTAATAAATTTCCAACAAGTTGAGCTAATATGCATTACCGTAGGTCTTATAGTTTCAGAGATTCGAGACTTTAAAAAGTACCCCTTTTTGTAAACTAGATACAATTTTGTGTTTTGCTATCGTTTTCGACTTAATATCGCCTCACCTAATTATGCTACGAAAAACATGCAATAATGACCTTATAGCGCACTTAATATTCTTTAATTTAAGGGTAAAATTAGGTCAGTGAACTTTGTAGTTGAAAGTATAAACCCGAAATTCCAAAGGCAGGAGGCCCGCTACTTAAGTTTTTCATACAAATCGCAAGTCGAGTTGCAAAGCTGCAATTTTGGTATATTATAAAGGCCTTATAGATATATACGAAAATGCATATTAAAAGAAAAACAAAAAAATAATATGGGCATAGGACGTAAAAAACGGAAAAAAAATCGCACTTTTTTTAGTTTTTGACGTTTAACTAAAAATCTATTATCTTTTTGATACTGATTGCTATAAAACTAAGAAAGAACATTAAATTTGAAAGGATTTGAGCTACGTTGCATCACCGTGAGTTATAAATATTTTGAGATACGACATTTCATAAAGTGCCCTTTTATCGAAACATAAACAAATTTTAGGTTACGTTAAAGCTATTCACTAAATATTGGCAAAACGTTCGCGCTAAGAAAAAAAAGTAATTGTAGATAATAACTACATTAAATTTGGAACAAATTGAGCCGATAACAATTACTGTAAGTCTTATAGTTGGGGGTATAGGAGGCTTCAAAACATGCATTTATTTTCTGAACTTAATGAAGGGCACATTTTGAAATGTCGTATCTCTAAATCTATATAATTTAGGGTAATGCAAGGTAGCTCAAATCCTTTCAAATTTAATATTCTTTCTAAGTTTTGTAGCAATTAGTATCAAAAAGTTATAGTTTTTTAGTTAAACGTCAAAAACTAAAAAAAGTCCGATTATTTTTCAGTTTTTTACGTCCTATACCTAAATCCTTTTTTTTCTTTTCTTGTAATATGCATTTTCGTACATCCCTATAGAGCCTATATAATATACAAAAATTGCAACTTTGCAACACGACTTGCGATTTGTATGAAAAACTTAGATAGCGGACCTCCTGCTTTTTGAATTTCGCGTTTTTAGTTTCAATTACCTTTTTTACTGACCTGATTTTACCCTTAAATGAAAGAATATTAATTGCGCTATAAGATAATTATTTCATGTTTTTCGTAGCATAATTAGGTAAGGCGATATTAAACCAAAAACGTTAGCAAAACTCAACATTTTATCTAGTTTACAAAACAGGGTACTATTTGAAGTCTCGAATCTCTGAAACTATAAGACCTACGGTAATGTATGTTATCTCATCTTGTTACAAATTCATTCATCTTTAAACAGTACCTGATACATATTGTCAAAAAACGTAAGGCTTTTTTTATAAAAATCATAAACTAAAAATAGACAGTAAATTTCACAGTTTTTCACGTATAACGCAGCTAGCACAACTTTTTTTTGCTTGCAAAATGTGGTTTTATACTGTCCTATGGTGTCTAAATAACATACCAAAAATGCAGCTTTACTACATGTTTTGCAAGTTTAATGTACGATTTGACCGTACTATTTCTCAAAAGCTTGTAACTTGTATTACAAGTGGTAGTCTTTTTAACACCATTTATTAGATAAGGACTTCCGCTTGTATTAGAAGTTACAAGCTTTTGAGGAATAGTAGTATGTGGTTGTAATTTATCCATATAGGCATTTGTTTTGTTTGTGTTCGCATTTTAAACATGTACTATCTATCTATTCGAAATAGATCACTACTACATAGAAAATGTGACTTAAGTAAGTACTTACGTTTTTTTTTACCTATAGTATTGTTACGTTCGTGGGGTGGGTTTTCTATAGAAAATGTATAAATAAGCCACTAATTAAAACTGACACTTTAATTACTAATTAAAGGAACAAACACCAAACTAAAACAGTAATCACACACTTAACACGTCACAGTGATTCACTCTCAAACTCGCCGTTAGAATCGCAGTTTTCGCTCTTGATGTTATCTCTTCGCTGTCTCAATTCAAACTCCCCTCGGCCGGGTCATGCTGTGTATTTATACCAGCCACTCAAATCTACAAAGTACGAGAAGATTCGACTCTTAGAAAGTTCCCGAGTTAGGTGCGCGAACATTCTAGAGTATCGCTGTCTCTTTCTACAGGTTTCTCTTTCACACCCGTCCAGAATGTTCTCTCTATAGCTGTCTCATTCACATCCTTCCAGAACATTCTCTCATGCTGTCTTTATCTAATAGTGCTTTCTCTTTCACTCCTATGGGAAATTTAGCTATATACCGATTTGTACTTGAGAGGCCCAAAAGGGGTCCTGAAAACGCCTGAAAACGGGTTTTCAGGTTATTGCGCCATCGGATAGAGGGTATCCTGAAACGGCCTGAAAACATGTTTCAGGCGCCTGAAAACGACGGTATCTGGGGTGAATATTTGATTTTGTAGTATGTGAAAGAGGACCTTCTGAAACGGCCTGAAAACGCATTTCAGCCTGCTGAAAACGCTTCTAACGTGTCTAAAATCATATTTGTAGTTTTTATCATGCCGCCGGCGTAACACTACCCCCTCCTAAGACATGCTCGTCCCGAGCATCATTATTTCCGTGGTATTTGGCGAGCCGGTCAACGTGAACAATCTTGCATGGGCTTCGTAAATTCCTCCGTATCCGATACGTAACGTCATTCATCTTCGTAACCACTGTACGAGCTGCCATCCATGGTTTACCGTTGGATACTTTTTCCACAACTACACATCGACGCCCTCCCTGACTTGCTGTTCCTGGTAAACGCACTGGGACTCGAACCTGTGCCTTTGGTAGGAGAACAGGTCTTCTAGAGCAGTAAACATTCCCACTAATTCTTCCTTCCATTGGAACCTCATCAAATCTAGTTTTCAGGTCGCCAACTTCCATGTCAATTTTATAACCATGGCACCTCATAAAATCTAGTCCAATAATACAGTCATCAATTATGTCGGCAACAATCACTTTGTGCCGATAAATGTGCTTGCCAATTCTTAAATCCACTCCTGTCTCTCCCTTGATGGGAATATACTGGCCAGTGGCTGTAAGCAGCTGTAGATGCGTCGGCTGGACTACATGACCTCGAGTCAGGTGTTTCAGAAGCCAATGATTAATCACCGTCCGAGAAGCTCCGGTGTCGATAGTAAGGTTACATGGTATTCCACCAATTTCTCCCTTGACGACCAGACTATTCCCGTCGTTGGCTTGTGAGATAACTACTGGGACATTTCGACCTCCAGCCAGCACTCGTCCCTTAGTCCTGGCTCTTACTCGTTTCCCTGCTGCGGCTCTGGTCGTACAGAGCCCTTATTCCTGGTCACAGGGGATTCATCTCGTTCTCTCCTGCTGCTTCTTTTCGGGCAACTAGCTTGTATATGGCCAAGTTCTCCACAATGGTAACATCGTGGCCCCAACTTCAGATGAGGTGCAATCGGCTCCCTGGCAGAAATCTCACGTAGCTTATACGATCCTGATGAATCTTGGCGTACAGCTTCAACTTCTAGGGCATGAGCTACGGCATCCTTAAGGCTTTCGTGGTGCCCTAGTCGTACTGCCGCCCTTACTTCCAAATCTCGGATCCCATCAACAAATGCCTGCACCAGCATGGTTTTTATCAAAGAGTCAGCTGAACGTTGGTATGCCTTTCTGACCAGCTTTTCAATTTCCAGGGCCCATTGTTGCAATGTCTCATTACGTCCCTGCGTTCTGTCTTTCAGCTGAGCTCGGTAGACATGTTCCAGATGACTGTCTCCGTAACGGGCTTCTAATGCTTCTAGAAGCCGGTCGTAAGTTTGCTCTTTTCCAAGAGCTTCTAGAATTGTAAGAGCCTCGTCACGAAGTGCCAGCGTCAGAGCCGTCATCGCTTGCTCCTTACTCCAACCGTTTGCTTTGGACACGGACTCAAACTGTAGCTTGTACGCCGCCCACGAAGATGTTCCATCAAAAGGAGGTGCCTTAAATTTTCCACCTCCCGGCGCAGATATCTCGGGTGCGCAGGTACTGATGCCATTAGCTACTTTTAATTCAAGCTTCTGGAGGCGACGCTCAACCGCTTCCTCTATAACATGAATCTTGTTCTCCATGTCACTGAGCTTCCCTTGGACTTCGTACATTTCTTGCTTCCATTCAGTAGCAGCCTTGTGCAACTCTTGAAGAATCAATTTCGACTGTTCTTCTTGTTTCCGCGACTGTTCTTCTTGTTTCCGCGACAGTTCTTCTTGTTTCCGCAACTGTTCTTCTTGTTTCCGCGACTGTTCTTCTTGTTTCCGCAACTGTTCTTCTTGTTTCCGCGACTGCTCCTTCAGGAGAATCAGAATAGTTCTGAGGTCTACGTCTTGAGTACTCTTAGCCTGCAAACCAGACGTTCCGGGCTTAGATGCAGTATCCTCACATGCTGGAGGTTCTTCACGTACTGCAATATCCTCCTGCGCTGCAGGTTCCTCACGTGCAGTTTGGCTCCGGGTCACAACTCCTTTTGGCTCGGTCTCGTTGTCACGTGGCGTTATACCCATTTTCTATCCCGCTTCTGACACCAAATGTTACGTTCGTGGGGTGGGTTTTCTATAGAAAATGTATAAATAAGCCACTAATTAAAACTGACACTTTAATTACTAATTAAAGGAACAAACACCAAACTAAAACAGTAATCACACACTTAACACGTCACAGTGATTCACTCTCAAACTCGCCGTTAGAATCGCAGTTTTCGCTCTTGATGTTATCTCTTCGCTGTCTCAATTCAAACTCCCCTCGGCCGGGTCATGCTGTGTATTTATACCAGCCACTCAAATCTACAAAGTACGAGAAGATTCGACTCTTAGAAAGTTCCCGAGTTAGGTGCGCGGACATTCTAGAGTATCGCTGTCTCTTTCTACAGGTTTCTCTTTCACACCCGTCCAGAATGTTCTCTCTATAGCTGTCTCATTCACATCCTTCCAGAACATTCTCTCATGCTGTCTTTATCTAATAGTGCTTTCTCTTTCACTCCTATGGGAAATTTAGCTATATACCGATTTGTACTTGAGAGGCCCAAAAGGGGTCCTGAAAACGCCTGAAAACGGGTTTTCAGGTTATTGCGCCATCGGATAGAGGGTATCCTGAAACGGCCTGAAAACATGTTTCAGGCGCCTGAAAACGACGGTATCTGGGGTGAATATTTGATTTTGTAGTATGTGAAAGAGGACCTTCTGAAACGGCCTGAAAACGCATTTCAGCCTGCTGAAAACGCTTCTAACGTGTCTAAAATCATATTTGTAGTTTTTATCATGCCGCCGGCGTAACAGTATTATAATGAGAATACATAGTTTTAAAACCTTTCTCTGTAACCAGTTTAAATATTGCAACTACATAGCTATCTTCCTGTACTAATGACCTATGGGTCATTACTACGCTCTACATTACGTATGTTGATGTAAACAACTATGAACTATATATACCTACTTACTTACAGTCGCCATTAGATATATCGTAGCGTCAAGTGTTGGTCCGTAGCTTTCAAAAATATCTGAACACGCCTTTATTGTCATAACGTTAGGGATAGTTTTAAGCGCTCCGAGCGCTAAGATAATATAACTGGACGTATTTATTTATGCAAAAATTAACAAACCCACAAGATTTTTTTTTTATTAACACCTAAACTCATAACAAAAAAGTATTTTTTTAGAATGACAAATTAATGTGGATTTGTTCCTTTTTGCATAAATACGTCCACTGATGGCGACTCTACGTGAATAAGCATATATTATTTACATACGGTATGGTTATATCATATAACTTATATGGTATGATATGGGTATAATCAATTCGTTTATTCAAGTTTTGTGGAATAAACGTGGGTTCGAACCTCGGACGTTGTTGAACTATTTTCTTTTTATAAATAGATACGTATAAATCTGTTCTACCTAGTGCCATTTTGTTTCCTCCTAGCATTGAAGAAAAGACCCGTTTTTGAACAGACAGGTGACATGAAAAATATTGAACTAATTTCGTTAAGAATTGAATTTAAAACATCATGGTGGATGTTTAGATGAGAAATTATGATTTGAATAAATAATAAATAGATACATACTTAAATACATATACAGCCATGACCAAGGAACAAAATATTTGTGATAATTAAATACACAAATAATGCTCTCGCCGGGATTTGAACTCGGAACCTCCAGCTTCGTAGTCAGGGTCACTACCAACTAGGCTACGGAGGCTGACGTTATACGAACGGAGTAAATGAATATTATTTAGAATTGCCCGACTTAGCATTTCAATATTTATCCTTCAGCTGATGTCATAGTCAAAACATTTTTATTCATTTCTCATAACAATAGAAATCCTATCTATGCATGTTTTGTTTCTTGGGTCAATCAACGATTTCTTGTCCTGTCGCTGTCAGCAAGCAGATAATGGTGACATACCCCCTTACTCATAAACGTGTCCTAAGTTAACAAGCCGCTAAGTATTATTTGTCTCTGTCATTCTTATAAAGATATTCATAAGACCGAAAGCGACAAACAAACTTGCTAAGTTAGGAGGGGTTTATAAATGAAACTTACCCCTCTAAGTTTCTTAGGAAAAGTGTTAGGTATAAGACGGACTTAATTTTTTTTTCATGTCACATATTCAAACACGGGTCTTTTCTTGTCTGCTAGGACAAAGTGGTACTTCTCTGTACTAGGAGTTTCTATTGCCAGCCTATAAAATCATCATTTATTTATATATTTGCATTCATGAACAATAACATAAGTATAAGTTACATGAACCCTGAGGGGTGTTGCAATTTACATTAATATTCCTATTAATAACTATACATTTTAAAAATAACAAAATAAATAATCACAACAGATTTCAATATCTCCGGAATCGATGGTGTGCATAAATGCATAATAATTATTTTGTTTTTGTCATTGCTGATGTAAAAGCATTACCTAATATATGACACGGTCACACGGTATCATAATTACTTCTCGGGCACTAACGTTTGAATCCCTCATTACGCTCAGCTATGCTATTCTCTTATTGACACATTCGACGCTGCGTTCGTCAACGAGCTCGATGTCGAGACAGCCTTGTCTAAAATCCTAGCTGTTTGATTTGACATTAGGAATCGAGGCTGTGAGCGAGGTTGTGGGCGAGTTCGTCGCTGTTTTTCGTTAGAGAATACGAAGTTCATACATTAAACGTCAAACTTTCGACGCAATGTAGTTCCAGCTCACGCCGCATTCGTCGCCGAGCACTGTGTCGTTTATAGTAAGGGTCACGGTCCATACAAAGTTGAGAAAAATTGTGCGCTGCGAGTTACAGTTTTGTAATTTTAACCAGAGCTAGAGGGTCTCAAAATAGCTGTTTTTAGATGTGGAGGGAAAACCAATTCCCCCCCTGAGCCCGGGGGGAAGGGGGTGAATGTGCATGCGGAAGGGTTCCGTTTAATATTTTTTTACTAATTAATAAGGCCTACTATGCATTGTTTGGTATCATTTTCGTGTAAAAAGAACCTGGAAAATCCATTTTTTATCATAAACATGAGCAATTTCATATAAAAATGTAGATTTTTTGGAGTAAAAGTAAAAAAGTTACCGTTTTCATTTTAATTTAAGCGTCATATAAGTATTAAAAAACAAACTAATCCAATTTAAAAAAATTGTGTTAGATAGCATATTTATTGCAGTTTCTAAAAATATACACATTTTGTAGTCTTTCATACAAAAATTCACTGAAAAAAAAATTACCTGACGCGTACCTCCAACAAAAACCTCCGCGTAATCTCAATAAAGAGACTTTTGTGCCGGCAACTGCTCATAGATTATACATATTTTTGTACTTTCATATTATTATTCATATTACAATTGTAAATATTTATTGATATGAAAGTAAATTGAATATTTTCTGATCTTTTTTTAAATAACCTAAGATTATTAAGAATTTTGTTTGATCAGATTCTATTTTTAGATTTTATCGATTAGGTATTGTATACCGCGTGTATATTATACATCTGGTCTATCTGTTCACATGTATGATATAATATAGTATCTGATCATATGAATCGGAATGGGTAATCATTTTTACAAGTGTCATTAGGTAATGATCTCATTACCAAAGACGATAAAGGTAATTTTCACTAACCGGGACTAAACAACTAACCCAGTTCACCCAGGTTAAAAGTTTATATCATATGGAATTTGACAATCAATTGTTAAACGTTTACTTCATAAATCATCATCTTATTACCATATCAGCCGAAAGACGTCCACTGCTGAACATAGGCCTCCCCCAAAGATTGCCACAATGACCGGTCCTGCGCCACTCGCATCCAGCGTACTCCTGAGACCTTCACTGGCCAGCTTGTGGGGGGCCTACCCACGCTGTGCCTTCCACCTGCGAGGCCGCCGCATTGGCCATCGGTTCTACGTGCAATGTGCCCCGCCCACTGCCACAGTTTAGTGATTCGGAGAGCTATGGAGCTATACTTTGGCTCTGCTGCGGATCG
Source organism: Thaumatotibia leucotreta (assembly GCA_025490895.1). Taxonomy (NCBI): domain Eukaryota; kingdom Metazoa; phylum Arthropoda; class Insecta; order Lepidoptera; family Tortricidae; genus Thaumatotibia; species Thaumatotibia leucotreta. The sequence goes on along the minus strand of JALPQI010011548.1, from coordinate 6,920 downwards.
TCTCATTAATAATACGACCTCGCAGAGAAACTCCCACCATAGCCCTCTCCATTGCCCTGTGGGTGACTTTAAGCTTTCTTATTAGGCCCATTCTAAGCGACAACGTTTCAGTACCGTATGTCATCACTCTTCTAAATCTTTGATCAGTGTGTGTTGCCACACTGATCAAATACTTTTGTCTTCAAGAACTGCGGAATATTGGACGAAAAGATGTGTCGTAGCTTCCCAAACGCTACGACACATTGTTCCGACAACCTAGTCGGATTCGATGATTGACCTCTTACTCAAAGTTGGACCTACCTAACTGGGTAGCTTGTCCTAGGTATATTATAGTCGTCTACACCTTCGAGTTTAGTCTCCGATTGTAACGGGAGTTTTCGTCTTATCCATGTTCATCCTAAGACAAACTCGCTCGAAGGCGCTACTGAGGTCAGCGAGCATCGTACTGAAATCTTCCAAGGTCTTAGCCAAGACTACCGTATCATCAGCGAATCGAAGGTGAGTCAGGTACTCGCTGTTTATGTTGATACTCACCTTTTCCAGTCCAGTCTTAAAGACATCTACCAGTGCAGCGGTAAACAGATTAGGGGAGATGACACCTCTTTGCCTGACTCCCCGCTGCAGTATAATATGCTTCAAGCTCTGGTCTTGGAGTCGGATTGACATAGTGGCGCTTTCGTACAAACACCTCAACATTTCAAAATAGCGGTAGTCTACTTAGTATCGTTAAAGAGACTGCAGTACGCCCAGAGTTTCGATCAAATCGAAGGCCTTGGGGGTTACCATGACGTACTTATGCGATTCAGTTTAGGTTCTGGGAAAGGGGCAGTGATACACGACTCATATAGCCTTGTCCCTTTCTCTCGACCTAAATTAAACCACATTCGTACGTCATGGAAACCCCCCTTATCGTAGTCCACAAATGTTAAACGCTGAACAGAGGGGCAGGTTATACCTATTCCTCGGTCATCTGTATAACATTTACGAAACGCCAATTCGGAAACCGGCTTGTTCGGGAAGTCATCAAGCCTGCGTGCAAGACGATTCGTAATGACTCTTGAAAACATCTTATAAATATGGCTCGGAAGTGAGATGGATCGGTAGTTCTTTAATAAGGCGTTGTCACCTTTTTTCAAGAACAGTACCACCACTCTTTTGTTCCATGCCTAAGGCGTTCTCCCTTCCGGAGTTGAACAACTTCTGAAGGGCCATAATGATTGGTTTACCACCTGGCTTCAGATGCTCAGCTATAATTCCGTCTTCCCCAGACGCCCTGTTATTTTTGAGCTGTTCAAGAGCCATTCTAATATCATATAGGGTGATGTCTCGGATATCCTCTATATAGTGCCGGGTCAGTCACTTACTTCATAAGAAATTTATCAACTATCAAATTCCGTGTGAAATAAACGTTTAACCCGGGGTGCTTAGTTAACCCAGGTTGATGCAATTTTCCCTAACAGACATTATGGAGTATTTTGTTTACGCAAAATCGCTAAATTCCTGCAGTAGAAACGAACTACTGTCAACAATAAGTCAAAGCAACGTCCCTTTTTTATTCGAGGTACGCGACAGGTGCATTTTTTTTACAACTTATTTTTGTATAGAAAGTTCCAAAAAGTATATATTTTTAGAAACTACAATAAATACGCTATCTTGTAGTATTTTTTTTATTTTCATATATTTATTTGGTAATACTTATATAACGCAACAATCAAAATAAAAACGGTGATTATTTTACCTTTATACCAATAATTATTATTTTTTATATGAAAATCCTCATGTTTATTATCAAAAATGAATTCCCCGTGTCTGGTTTATATGAAAATGATACCAAACAATGAATAGTAGGCCTAAATATAAGACGAAAAATTTTAAACATAACCCTTCCGTTTGCACATTCACCCCCCTCCCCCCTCGTTCAGGAGGGGAATTTGTTTTCCCTCCACATCCAAAAATATTTATTTTTACACCCTCTAGCTCTGGTAAAAATTACAAAACTGTAACTCACAGCGCACAATTTTTTCCATTTGGACCTCTACTATTAAAGTACATTAGTGAATACCATTTTTAGGCTCGACGCTGCCGCAGCACTGACACAGCGCTGACAGCAAGGCGGTTTCCTTAGTGAATAACACTACTGGATTCCACGTTGCGTTTACGATGTGTTTCAAAATCCCCGTATAAATATAAACGAAAAAAAACAGCTAATATTTATCTGACACATAATTATACCACCATCTATACAGGTGTTCCACGAGCCACTGAAAACCTTGAACGGGGTGATTTAGTAGGCTTTTAATATGGGGCCAATCACGAAATCTAAAAAAAAATTGTCTTTTTCATACATTTTGACCGATTGATCACGACATTTTATATGAAAAAGGCAATTTTTTTTGAGATTTCTGGGTTAGCTCCATAGTAAAAGTTATTCAGTTTAACCTACCAAATCACCCCGTTCAAGGTTTTCAGTGGCTCGTGGAACACCCTGTATATCTGACCATTATTTGATAAAAGATTGATGGGTAGCAGCGTCATCATAGTGGACACATTACTGCGATCGCCAATCCGCTTGCCCAGCGTGGCGATTATGGGCGATTCGGCGATCCGGATATCCCTTCTAATGCGTCTCTACGCATAGTTAATAGGAGGCCTACGTCCAGCAGTGGACTATCAGAGGCTGATGATGATGATGACAATTATATTTTGATGGATTAGCGTTAAGCGCACAGGCCTATTACCGCAAAATCGAAATTCGTAGATTTCGAGGATTTTTCTCTGTCACTCCAACGAAGGCGTCTTTAGAGTGAGAGAGACAAATCCTCGAAATTTCCGGATTTCGATTTTCGCGGTAGAGCCGCAGGCCTTTACCTTAGTTGGAATAATACGATGGAAGGATATCATTAAAAAAACCTATGCGTAACTTTGTTTTTACTTTTTTAATTAATTACAAATTCGACACATTTTTAAACACATTAACATCATATTAGCTGCTCGAGAATAAACTGGCGGTCCACACATTCAAGTTCGCCTGAAAAAGAAAGACAATAAATTGTAGGCTTAGTCATTGTTCGCAATAATAATCGGACATGACTCCTAGGTTGATTGAATAATTAATCGTTTTCAGAAAATTACATATTTGACACCGGTATCTATAGAAACCTTTTTAAATAGTTACCGTAAAGCTTCGAAATCAAATTTTATGAAATTATTCGTTTGATTAGTCATTTAATCAATTTTGTAGTCATGTCCATATTATTACAAACAATGACGCACATTTGTCCGATCCCTGTTCATTACACTCTTGCATGGAATACCATGTTTAAAAAAATATAATTCAACTGTTATTTATAATCGTCTCAGAAAATATACCATTATGAATAAATAATAATTGTTATACGTATTGTAATCCCACAATGTCGTAACAGATGTGCTTACCACATCTTTCGGGATTATCCGCATTGTAAAAAAGTAACTTCAATATCAATTTGTTTAATTATAAAAATAAATTGATGTTTTCTAATCTTGTATACGTATTGTAATTTTGGTATAGCGGGAAATAGGCATGTCCTCCTAAGGCCCAACGTCCTATTTGTAGGACAGCAAAATTTACTCATAACAGTCATAACGGCCCATGACTTAATTTTATTTTGTAGGTCCTAAAATCAAAAATAAAATGTCCTTTTTTTACGACACTGGGTTATTATTTCACTTGTACTAAAAATGGAATGGGCCTTACGAGGATAAAGGCCTCCGCTGTGTCCGTGTGCGCCGCAGGCCCCGCCCAGTATTACAATTTCGTCGCACGCGCCCGCAGCAGTTAGCGCCGTTAATACTATTTCTTGTTAGACGAGCTTCCGCACCGGGTAATCCGCGTCAGCTATAATAGCGGATCCCTAACAGCTACGGGTCGCACAATAGGAAACCATTATCGTAGGGCGACCAGCCGCGGATCCAGGACTTCGTTGGGAGGGGGCACTGCCCTATGATAGTAGTATTTTATACTTAAAACAGCACCTAGGCATACCTAAGTCCTCTGTCAAGGGGCGAGCAAGTGCCCCCATCGCCCCCCCCCCCCTGGATCCGCGCCTGAGGGCGTCTAACATTGTTTTAATCATAACTATTAAAACAATGTTACACAGTCTTACAATCTATTTTTTTAAGAAGAACAAACAACAATTACTTGCGAATCCTCGTACTCTTCAATGTCCTTTCCTTGTTTTACTTTCCTTGATTTGCGTTTCTTAATTTGATTCATAGGGAGCCTAAAATCATCATCAATATAATTATAGACATGAGAAATACACAAAAAAGGCCACAAAAATATCTGACGCAACCGATTACGATGAAAAAGTAATCGTATCAGAAGGCCTATCGCGAACCACGATCGACGTGTTGCCCCCTGTCAGGCTAACGTCCCAATTTACAAGTGCGAAAGGGAGACGAAACTTCGTGGTTCGTGGTAGGTCCTCATCAGGGTGTCAAGAAAAAGAGGGAAGGATGGTCTTGCGGTCTACCGCGAACTTCGTAATCCGCATTTCGAGGATCTGTCTCTGCCACTCCAACGAAATTTTACGAGAAGTTCGCAGTGGTAGGCCTGGTACCTACGAACAAATAAAACATGGAAGCCGTACGCCATACTAAATCGCCTTTCAAAAACGGTCCTGAATTTTAGTTGACAAGTCACCCCCCTCTTCAATGCATCACGGTAATGAATTTCAATGTCAACCTATAAAAACTTAAACCTTAATTAAAATATAGTTGTGATTGGTCCATCAAAGTTTTGATTGGCTATATCTATGAACATTTGTCAAACTTGTTGTGCCGACATATGCGCGGTGGTGTTAAGAAAAGCGCTATGTCCTGCCCATCTTGGCACAATTGAACAATTGGTTTTAGGGGCATTTTTGAGCTGGCGTTAGACGTCCATGTTATATAATATGGTCGCAGCCTGGTACAAAGACGAATAGCTCTCCCTATCGACAAAAGCCCTGCCCTTAGGGTGCCTGTCCACCAGATAAGATAACCAATCACAGCCACGCAACGTAGAACATGCGTCATAAATATGATACTTTCCCAGAATGTTATATGGTTTGGGTGGATATCAAACGCATCTCTACATATAATATAGGTTATTACAAGGTGCGTGAGGAAAGGGAAAAATTATAACAGCATATTCCTGAGACTAAATGAAGCAAAAAATGTTAAGTGAGTTTTGGTCAAATCTGCAAAAAAAAATTTTTTTTAAGTTTTCTTTTGATGTGTTGAATGCCTCAATACACATAAAAAGGATTTTATTAATGAAACTATCGCGAAAAATGCACTTTAAAAGTTTTTGCTAGGTAATTAAAGATTTTGTTTGTTCATTTGATGTCTGTCAATTAAGTGTGACAGGACTAAGACAACATGGTAACAAAATCGTTTCCTAAAATGCGTTTATCATAGCGTAACGGGCTAAAACGGCTTTAGGAAAAAATATAATTTTCTCTTAAAATAGACTCAATCCAGAAAACTTCATATGACATTTTTAACTTCAAATTTGGTCAGAAATCCGCTGTTGATTTTTTTCCCCTTCCTCATGGGCACCGTGTATAATAGCTCTGGGGGCTATCATATCTCATGTTTGACAGCAACACGCGGCCAAACGTCTCTTATCTATTCACTCGAAAAGAGACGCGCAGCTAAGGTAAATGTCCCCTATTACGGTATGTTAAGGGTCTCGAGACTTTGTGTATTTTTAAATTAAAATCTTAGCAAGATACCACTACAAGAGCTTTTGAATATGTTATATTGATTCTTTGACAGTTAGTTTATGCATATATTTTATAGATTTTGCTCAAACTTTTTTATATATTAATTTAATTGTGAACGTCTTATTTGCTGCCTATTACGTGATAAAATTCGGCGCTGCTCCTAATTTCGTGAACTTGCAGCCCCTATTTCGTGATAAAGATATTTAGAGTAAATGACTATTGTTTCTTTAACAAAATGTTATTTCTAACGAACTTGCTTAAGTTAAGATACCATACGGATATCATATAAATGAAACAACACGGTTAAATGAGATCTAGCTTAAAGTTTTTATTTCTTAATAATTAAACAAGATAAAATCTACCGATTTGCATACCGTAATTCTCTTTAGGCGGTTAAAAATAAACTTAAATAAATTTGAACATTAAACAATAAACAAAAAACCTCTCTTTGATTGATAACGAAATAAACATTAATTAGGGTAGACCGGGGTAAATCAGATCAGAGGGCGAATCGGATCAAGGTCCAAAATCTCTAAGGCTCGAGCTTACCACACTTTTATTCTAAGAATAGCGCTTACTCTCAGATACTAGTGACTAATTACTATGGAGTTTTGACATTACTATCCCAGAGTAAGCATTATTCTTAGAATCAAAATTTGGGTAAACGCACCCTTAGTATTTTAAAAGATTCTTCAACAATTGAAGATTTTTTTTAAATACTAAGTGTGCTCAATAGCACACTTCAGTTGAGCAACACTTCCTCTCGTTGTCCTTAATCGTTAATTAAAAAATATACGTAGAGATTTCGGACCTTGATCCGATTCGCTTCGGTCTACCTTAAATGAAAATCAGAACATAAGTAATTAAGTATACGGTTATGTATGTGACTGTACATAATTAGGCATCAAAACACTCGTGTGATCATATTATGAAACTCGCCTACGACTCGTTTCATAAAACCACACTCGTGTTTCATGCCTCTTATTATGCGCCAGCCACATAAATAACTATTATTTTATTAAACGATCGAGGACAAAGAGAGGAAATGTGACTCATTTTAATTGCGCTCAATTTGACGAAATGTAAAACACTAATATGGGTATTTTTGACCTTGATCCGATTCGCTCGGTGATCCGATTCTCCTCGGCCTACCCTACGAGAAAATGTGGC
>JALPQI010011547.1:0-33822 GCA_025490895.1 Thaumatotibia leucotreta | reverse complement strand
TTGTTTAGGCATCAGCTGTTCTAAGTTTAAAGTTTTATTTCAAAGGCTCAGTTTTGCCATTTTGACTGAAGCCTAAAAAGTTAATGCATTCCAACTCTAGCAATAGTCCCCACTGATAATTAATTTATATTTTTGAATTTTTCTTACTTTATATCAATATGTACCAATAACATTAAAAATGCAAACTCGAGAGTCACATTTTGTCCAATTAAAAAAAACGCACAATATTCGAAATCACATAGTTTATTTTTATCATTAAGTAGTATGTTTTCTGTGATTACAGAATAGGTATTCAAAATTACTAAGATTTTTTAAGTACCTAGAATGGGTCAAAATTATTTACAAGTGCCGATAAAACAAAATATTACATTACAACACACGTGCGAAAAACATGAATTTCCTTTTTGCACGTGTCTCGTACGACGTTTTTTTAGTACAGATCCGAAGTTTTGGACCTGACGTAAAACGCCACTTCTCGCAATAGCGCGTAAAAAATCTGTACAAAAAATATATATAATTATATTAGATACGACATTAGGTCACACACAAAAAAAAAAATTAAAATTAAGAAATTTTCACATAGCAAAATAAATATTATTGGTGAAAATATTATTAGATATATTCATAGTTATATTCATATATTCCTAGTTTAAGTGCCGAGACTTACAGACAATAGATTAATTAATCACTCACTACATCTATAAACAACTCTTTTATGAAGTGTCATTTGTTGTGTCAACAGTAGTTTCCAATCCCTTTCTGATTCCGATTTGATAATGATAATATATGCGGGACGTCCCGTTTCTGGTCCCCTAGAAAAAGGTGGTAAAATCTTTTTTACGCAGAATGTCCCAGGTTTTTTGGTGCTTTGTCCTGGTTTTGTAAATATAGCCCTAATTGCAAACAACCGCATCCATACAAACTGCAGATAGCTATTTTTAACAAAGCGTCGTATTTGGGACAATGCAGCGTCGAGTGACCTCCATTCCTATTGAGGCGAATGAAGTAGGGAAGGCGGGAAAATATGGACCGGGACTCGGTTTTATTAAGAAAAAATAGTAATTAAAATATTATCGAACCGGGTTACTCACGTCTTTAAGTCGATGATTGCTCGTCTTGTTTCGACCCATTAAGAGGGTCCTCGTCAGGAGCACCCTCGGTTAAAGCCCGACGCGTTAATGGGTCGAAACATGTCGAGCAATCATCGACTTAAATACGTGAGTAACCCGATTCAATAATACATATTTTAATTTGTTTGTGTCTCGCGTTAGTTAGATATAATTCTAAAATAGTCTTTACTTTAGTCAAAAGTTTTCTGAACCGAGTCAAAAAATGCTCTTAGCGTCTTTAATAACAATTTTCGGCTTCACCTCAAATTGTTACCCACGCCACTCACCTTTTTTGACCTCTCCTAAACAAGGGTTGCATAAAATACTATTATGTCATTTCATTCTATGGGCGCTATGTTTGATTCCATTGCAAAACGGAGAAATTTGTATTTTAGTCTGAGAAAATACAATGTTGATTGGTGTCTGGACGTCGGTGATTTGCTTAGAGAGTACGCAGAACGCCTTATATAAAATTAAATATAGTACATAAGGAGACATTTTTAATGTCATTACTGCCAGCTCTTTTGGATTTTGGTCCATTTTGACGCATAGTTTTAACTCGCAAGATTTTATTACATAGAAACAAATGTCGAGTTAGCTGAAACAAATAAATACATGTAAAATATACCAAATTTTATTACTAATCGAAATCATAGTAATTGCATTACAGCGATATAAACTCTTTGAGAAATGACAAGAAAATGGGAATGAAACTTCATTCACTTTCTTCCTCGGGTGAAAAGGTCGAAAGAGTTCATAACCATGAACTCTTGTGTGAAGAAAGACGTAATAAAATTTATACAAACTCATTCTCTCATTCATACGTCTCCTAACTTAACAAGCTATAAAGTATTGCTTGTCCCTTTCGGTCTTATAGGCATATTAATAAATAAGATCGAAAGGCTACGAACAAATAAAAATGGAAGCCGCACGCCATACTAAATTGCGTTTCAAAAACAGTCCTGAATTTTAGTTGACAAGTGCCCTCCCCTCTTCAATGCATCACGAATTTCAATGGCAACCTATAAAAACTTAAACCGCCATTTAAAAATAGTTGTGATTGGTCCATCAAAGATTTGATTGGCTATATTCTATAAACTTTTGTCGAAGATGTTGCACCGAAATATGCACGGTGTTAAGAAAAGCGCTATGTCCTGCCCATCTTGGCACAATTGAACTATTTGTTTTTGGGGGCATTTTTGAGCTGGCATTAGACGTCCATGTTATATATCGTCGGCTGACAAGCAAAACTCACTATAAAAACTGTCACTACTCTTACAACCTCTTATGTCAGTATTGAATCAGAACTTAGATACGATCTCTATTTCAAGTACCTACTTGAAATAGAGATCGTATCTAAGTTCTTTCTTGATCTTTGTTACTTAGTGAGTTTTGGTTGTCAACCGACGATATGGTCGCAGTCGAAAGAGATAAACAAAACTTAGCAGCTAAGCTAAGTTAGGAGACAAAATGGGGGTCACTCTGTAATCTTTTTCCTTTGTTTTAGAAGTGGCGGGCGGCGAGAGCTGGCGCGGCGTCGCCCGCTCCCCGTCACGCGAGTCCGTCACCACAGACCTGTCACTATTCAGTGTCTCCAGCGCTGCGAGCGACGCCCGAGCGCTCCGTTTGCTGGCGTGCAAGGTGACACACACACACACACACGCCTATTTCACACTGGTGGACATAGGCCCCTCCTATAACTTGCATGTACCTACTAATCTTGCTATGCCGTGTGGTGATGGCAGTAAGAATACTTTTGTCACCACAACAACTCTTCCCGTGGGCGTCATTAAACTACTAACGAGAGTGGTAGAAGCCTGACGCCGTTAGGCGGAGGGCTTTTATGACTCGAGTTAGTATTCCGCTTACCGACCCGACCGTGATGCATACAATGTTTTTCATCACACTTGCCGACAAAAAAACACGTATTAAACATAATATTATTAAATGACGTACTGACATTTCTATTACTCCCTAGGGAATTTCACTTTTCTATTACTCCCGCTACGCAAGCAACGGCGCGCTTAAACACCAAGTGTGATGAAATATAATTTTAAATATTATGAATAAATGAGTGTTGTGTGGTGACGACAGTAAGAATCACATTACACCATTTGTCACCACAACAACACTTCCCGTGGGCATCGAAGTGTCGAGTCGACTAAGGGATCGAAGTGTCACTGACCATTATTTGTCAAAATATTGATGATGGGCAGCAGCGTCATCATAGTGAACACATTACTGCGATCGCCAATCCGCTTGCCCAGCGTGGTGATTATGGGCATTTACCTCCTAATGCGTCCAGCAGTGGACTGTCATAGGCTGATGATGATGATGAGTATTGTGTTCTGTTTTTGACAGGCGGGGCAAGGTCCGGATCCGAATCTACGAGTGGCCAGTCCACACCCAGAAAGCAAGTTACAAAAGTAAGTTTTTATTATACCTACATGCAATAATTAAGGGGCCTTTAATTTATTACGTAAGACTATTTTCGCTAGGTTTTGTTGTGACCCCTCTGACTCTCTGTTTTAAGAAATTTAAGTATAGGCCGACCCCCTCCCCCTTTAAAATATTTATTACGTAAGAATCTAAAGGAAATAAAGTCTAAGTAATTATTTTATGAAATGTTTATTTGGACTTACTAAAGTGCTAATCATTTTTATTTTTGGGTAGTAATAAACTTTATTTTTTGTAATTTCTTGTTATTATTATATTTCAATTTATTTAAAATCATCTTTATGTTTTTTTTTTAATGCATGTTAGTTGTAAGATGTACCATGATTGTTTGAAAAAATAAGTCCCGCCAAGTTTCTTACCGGTTCTTCTCGGGTCAGCGGTGTAGGATTAGAACCGGAAGTAGTTTTAATACTTAGACGATTCAAAAGAGTTTGTTGCTATTCCAATTTGAATAAAGAATATTTGACTTTGACTTTGATTCATCTTAGAATCATACATTTGTGATCTTACGTAAGAACCATCAAGACTCCCTCCCCCCTTTCAGTCATCCAACCAGCGACATGGTACTTCCTGGTCCAATTTGAAGAACGTAATGTCAACTTTCATTGCAAGTTTGAGAAAATAACAATTTTTAATTGATTTCAAATCTTGCTCTATTTTCGGGTTAGCCTACATTAGCACTTATTGAACCAATACCGGTGGCAAAAGTTACATTTTGAAACCTTCCTTGCTCACAGACGTCCATCATCAGGGTTGCCACTCCATACGGACGCATGCAAATCCCTGCTAGCGGGCTGCGCGGCGCTGTGCGCAGCCCTAGGGCTCCGCCGCTCGCTCAGCGCCGGCGACGTGGCGGCTGACAGCGCGCCCCCGCCTCGCAGGTCTGTGTGTAGAGCCCTAGGCTCAGTAGTGGCATCAGCTAGCTCCGCCGCTCGCTCAGCGGCGACGTGGCGGCTGACAGCGCTCCCCTCGCAGGTCTGTGTGTAGCGGCCCTAGGCTCAGTAGTGGCATCAGCTAGCTCCGCCGCTCGCTCAGCGGCGACGTGGCGGCTGACAGCGCTCCCCTCGCAGGTCTGTGTGTAGAGCCCTAGGCTCAGTAGTGGCATCAGCTAGCTCCGCCGCTCGCTCAGCGGCGACGTGGCGGCTGACAGCGCTCCCCTCGCAGGTCTGTGTGTAGAGCCCTAGGCTCAGTAGTGGCATCAGCTAGCTCCGCCGCTCGCTCAGCGGCGACGTGGCGGCTGACAGCGCTCCCCTCGCAGGTCTGTGTGTAGAGCCCTAGGCTCAGTAGTGGCATCAGCTAGCTCCGCCGCTCGCTCAGCGGCGACGTGGCGGCTGACAGCGCTCCCCTCGCAGGTCTGTGTGTAGCGGCCCTAGGCTCAGTAGTGGCATCAGCTAGCTCCGCCGCTCGCTCAGCGGCGACGTGGCGGCTGACAGCGCTCCCCTCGCAGGTCTGTGTGTAGCGCCCTAGGCTCAGTAGTGGCATCAGCTAGCTCCGCCGCTCGCTCAGCGGCGACGTGGCGGCTGACAGCGCGGCCCCGCCTCGCAGGTCTGTGTGTAGCGGCCCTAGGCTCAGTCGTATATTGGCATTAAGGCTCTGCATAAGGAAGCGTGCAAGTCTCTGGCAAAAGCTGTGGAGTATAGGGCTTCAGGTAAGGTTTCCATATGGTTTCTTGTAACAGAAATTAAGCAAATCCCGTAAGCTTCACCGGCGCGCTGTGGTTTATTGTATTTTTCATCACACTTGCTGTCTAAGCGCGCTATTGCTTTCATGCGTAGCGGGAACAATAGAAAAGTGAAATTCCTTAGGGAGGAAAATAAATGTCAGTACGTCACAATGATATATAAGTAAAGATACGTTATACTCTAACAAAATGAGCGAAATAAATACTTCACATCATACACCTACGATTTATTGACAGTTGACATACACCTATCTTCATTCTTCAAAATGCGTAAAAGAGATGGCAAAATACATATACTCGTATTTAATAAATAAAAAAGAGACAACTAGTATTTGACAATTGCGCGTGCATTCTTAAGGTTGTTATTGATAAACATTGTTTTATCTTTGTTACTCTCGATCTTAAACAGCATAAGCTCGTCTTTTTCTCGAAGTCAGTCAAAAACGTCAAAATGGCGTCCTATTTATTTTCAATAAATAGTAACATTGAAAAAAATATGTAATTCAGTTTAATTGCGCATGATTTGTGACGTTAAGGGCATTTTTGCATTTTATTTCGTAGTTTTCGCTATTGTATAACATAAAATGACATTTTAGGGCGCAGTTCATGTGATTTGCGAGAACTCGGCATTGGTACACACCTCTCGGTGGTCTGGGTAGAACTAAGAGCGATTGTTAGAATTATCACAATCTGCGCGCTTCAATTTTAGAGCCGGTGTAACATATCTTTACTTATTATATCATTGGCATCAGCTAGCTCCGCCGCTCGCTCAGCGGCGACGTGGCGGCTGACAGCGCTCCCCTCGCAGGTCTGTGTGTAGAGCCCTAGGCTCAGTAGTGGCATCAGCTAGCTCCGTCGCTCGCTCAGCGGCGACGTGGCGGCTGACAGCGCTCCCCTCGCAGGTCTGTGTGTAGAGCCCTAGGCTCAGTAGTGGCATCAGCTAGCTCCGTCGCTCGCTCAGCGGCGACGTGGCGGCTGACAGCGCTCCCCTCGCAGGTCTGTGTGTAGCGGCCCTAGGCTCAGTAGTGGCATCAGCTAGCTCCGCCGCTCGCTCAGCGGCGACGTGGCGGCTGACAGCGCTCCCCTCGCAGGTCTGTGTGTAGAGCCCTAGGCTCAGTAGTGGCATCAGCTAGCTCCGCCGCTCGCTCAGCGGCGACGTGGCGGCTGACAGCGCTCCCCTCGCAGGTCTGTGTGTAGAGCCCTAGGCTCAGTAGTGGCATCAGCTAGCTCCGCCGCTCGCTCAGCGGCGACGTGGCGGCTGACAGCGCTCCCCTCGCAGGTCTGTGTGTAGCGCCCTAGGCTCAGTAGTGGCATCAGCTAGCTCCGCCGCTCGCTCAGCGGCGACGTGGCGGCTGACAGCGCTCCCCTCGCAGGTCTGTGTGTAGCGCCCTAGGCTCAGTAGTGGCATCAGCTAGCTCCGCCGCTCGCTCAGCGGCGACGTGGCGGCTGACAGCGCTCCCCTCGCAGGTCTGTGTGTAGCGGCCCTAGGCTCAGGTGTATATGTATATTGTGGTATTAGGGCTCTGCACAAGGAAACGTGCAAGTCTCTGGCAAGGTTTGCCATATGATGATAAGAATAGATATCATTATAAAAATCCTGACATGACCCCAAAAGGAAATGTCTTGTAACAGAAATTTAGCAATTCCCGACTGCTTGTCCAGCGCGATGCGATTTATTGTATTTTTCCTAACGAGTGCGGAAAAGTAAACTTTGCGCACGCTTCGCGTGCGTTAATTTCTCTTTTTAAGGCACTTGTTATGAAAAAAGTCGTTCGGTACACGTGAAAAAACTTCTTTAAACTCGGGTGATTGTCGCCCTCGTTTCACTCGGGCTCCAACTTTCAACCTCGTCGAAAAAAAATTTTTTTGCACTTGCATCGAAATGTACTACGATTTACGCTTATGCTTCATCTACCTGTAATGGCTGAAATGTTGATTATTTCATACAAATTCAATAATTTTTATCTTTATTTGATGAATGATGATGTATATTCTAAAATTCCGCTCTCTCGAAACCAGACCAAAGAGTAAACAACAACTTTACTCCCTTCTAAAATAAGCTATTATATTTCAGTGCTACGTCAGAAGTGGGACTATGTGCCGCGATAGAAGCGCTCACCCTGAGCTCTGCGTCTCGCTCTTGCAGTACGTGGGTTGCAGGTATGATATTTTTCTTTTTTTTTGAGCGTGATGTGTCCGCATATTCTTTTGCAATTATATAAATACAAGGGTAATTTCACTAGATAAGGTTTTGCAACAAATATAAAACAAAAACTGCCCCAGTATTACATTGTTCATATGTAAAGAACGAAAGAAATAATACCAAAATTCTATTTTATTTAGAAGTTTATTATTTTTTTTATGGATTACGGCTGGAAAACGGACGTCGAACTGAAGGTAGAGCTCTAAAACACGGGCGCAAAGTCACTGGCACGAAAGAAAATTACTATTTCATCACACTCATGTCCACTATAAAAAAAAAACCCTAATAAAAGTATTAGTAGAGTCTAGGCCATTTAGCACTAGAAATAGGCTAAGTTAGGAAACCTAGATATGCTAAATACCTTGTTACCAAGTTGGTGTTAGGTTTGCATGACTCTTCTAATATCGGGTGTTCTAATATAATAAGTTTTTCATCACACTTGCTGTCTAAGCGCGCCATTGCTTGCATGCGTAGCGGGAGTAATAGAAAAGTGAAATTCTGTACGGAGTAATAGAAATGTCAGTACGTCATTTAATAATGTTATTTCTTAAAACTTATTTTTTTGTCGGCAAGTGTGATGAAAAACATTGTATGCATCACGGTCGGTAAGCGGAATACTATCTCGAGTCATAAAAGCTATCACTCTTGTTAGTAATTCCGTACTTACCTTCCTTGATGCACAATATACTAGAACTTTCTACATTTCATGGGAATTGTCTTGTAACTGATTTTTTGTTTTATTTTAGAAAACAATATTCCTAAAGTGATAGTTTTAAGAATAAATAAAAAATAAACCAAAAAAAAAATTTCGCGTACTTATTTTGACAGTTCGTTTGACCTTATGCCACAGTGCTGCCATTTCACCGCCCCATAGCGACAGAAAAATATCAAAAACCCTAATTTATCTATTGACTAATTTATCTGGTGGATGAAATTGTATTTAGACTTTGTAATTTGTATTGGATAAATTTTAGTGGGCGGATCGCAGCTTCCATCGCCGCAGAGAGCAAGCGTGCAACCCGCACAGAGGTTACTCTCCGACAATAAGAAGGTAAACTTACATTTACAGTATGAAAGTTACCAACAAGTAGTGCATGTCCGTAGGCAGCCCAATAAGGTAAGAACTTAGGTATTAACACCAGAAAAATGTATGTTTGCATAGTTTAAGTTGCATAAAACAGCGTGAATCAGGCGACCGTAACCATGGCAATGACAGACAGAAAAAAGTTGATTGACCCATCTGCGAACGTGTTTCACCATACCATATGTGTAAAAGACGTCAAATCCTACGGGAAGTCAGCCATATTTGTTTTTTTTTTGTTTTCTACTCATACATGTTACAGTTATACAATGTTATATCGTACTCAAATATTACGTTTATTTTTATACAATTTTGATCTTGTTTTATTCTAGCTTATTTTGATATTGTAATAAAATTGCAAGAGCCATTATTTTCTATAAAAATGCAGTTTTAAAATCGTAACTCGTAGTCCCAAAACCTATTCTCTCCTCCAGCAGATCTGAATCTATCACAAAGAAGTAGATAGGATAGTTTGCTATACAATGCTGATACGGTGATACTTATTGGAATCTCATGACCATATTTTTAGTACAGATGGTGCGTTTTTTAGGCTCTAGTGCGAGAAGTGTGTCATTTTACGTCAGGTCCAAAACTTCGGTGGGCCACCTGCACCAAAAAATGTCGTACGAGACACGTGCAAAAACGAATTTCGAATGTTTTTCGCACTTGTGTCGTAATGTACAATTCTTTTGTTGTTATTAAAAAATATATATTTTCAGATACGTCAAAACTATATAAAACGGCGACTGCTCACCACTTATAAGGCGTTGGAAAGGATGTCGCAGTCTGAATTCAATTTGGATAAACTTGAGGTAAATTACATTGTTCATTTATTTTATTTTACTTTTCATTTGGGGGAGGCCTATTTCCATTCGACTAACATGATAAATTATACACCGTGTTTTTTTTTAATTCCGTTAAATTTAACAGGCTGATTGGTATGTAATTGGAGCTACCTGGTATATTGCTTTTAGTCGAATTCGAAAAAAACATTTTTTTTTTTCGTTTTTATACATAATAAATGAAATGGTAAGTGTGAGAGAACCTTAAGAATAAGATCTCAGGTGACTGACGGCACATGTCAAAATAAGTTTCATTAAAATGTAATCAAGATTGCCATACACTTGTTCAGTAATTAAACTTATTTTTTTAATAACTCAATACAGTAAAAGTTAAGACACTAGTTTCTTAGAGAAATTGATTATTTTTGACCTAAATAAATTTCCCTTTAATTTAACGGAAATCAACTAAAACACTTGTTACAAATGTGTCACTCCACAGTAGTGACGGTAAGAATACATTTGTCACCGCCCCAACTCTTCCCGTGGGTGTGATAAAGATTGATGATGGGCAGCAGCGTCATTTTATATACACACTATTGCAATCGCCAACCTGCTTGCCGCGTGGCGATTATGGGTATTACTTCCTAATGCTGTCACGCGTATTGGTATTATGAATTATATTAATATCATTTGGCAAACAGCTTTTCGTAGATAATTCACTGGGCATACCAACATTTACCGTCACTACTTGCCAACTTTCATTTGTCCGAATTTTCATTTCTCAACTAACTAGGTTAGAGTTGGTTGGAATATAATAAATAAAATGATCTTTCAGTGATATTAAACTCTGCGATATATTGGTTAGAAAGTGACATTCGGCAAAAAATTTTCGGCGAAAAATTAGAGCACAACCGAAGAGAGCCATTTGCGTACATTACGAGTATGGTTGCGTGATTTTTTGTTCGAAAGATCGAAAGTAATTTGAATACACTTACTGCGTATGCGATCGCTGAATGGTATCTTCGCACGCAGATGAAAGAATTAGGATTCCGGGATATTTTTAATCTCATAGGCTGTTATTGTTAATAGGCGGCGGCAGTGGCGTCAGCATTATCGGGGACAGGGGGGGTGACGCTCGACACAGGAGCGGGACCCACGACGCTGCCGGTGCCGCACACGCGTGTAGTGCACCCCGGTCAGTATACTACACTCCAGCCTGTCTACAGTGTTGTAGGTGGCACTGTGGGGACAGGGGGGGTGACGGGAGACACAGGGGCGGGGCCCACGACGCTGCCGGTGCCGCACACGCGTGTAGTGCACCCCGGTCAGTATACTACACTCCAGCCTGTCTACAGTGTTGTAGGTGGCACTGTGGGGACAGGGGGGGTGACGGGAGACACAGGGGCGGGGCCCACGACGCTGCCGGTGCCGCACACGCGTGTAGTGCACCCCGGTCAGTATACTACACTCCAGCCTGTCTACAGTGTTGTAGGTGGCACTGTGGGGACAGGGGGGGTGACGGGAGACACAGGGGCGGGGCCCACGACGCTGCCGGTGCCGCACACGCGTGTAGTGCACCCCGGTCAGTATACTACACTCCAGCCTGTCTACAGTGTTGTAGGTGGCACTGTGGGGACAGGGGGGGTGACGGGAGACACAGGGGCGGGCCCCACGACGCTGCCGGTGCCGCACACGCGTGTAGTGCACCCCGGTCAGTATACTACACTCCAGCCTGTCTACAGTGTTGTAGGTGGCACTGTGGGGACAGGGGGGGTGACGGGAGACACAGGGGCGGGGCCCACGACGCTGCCGGTGCCGCACACGCGTGTAGTGCACCCCTGTCAGTATACTACACTCCAGCCTGTCTACAGTGTTGTAGGTGGCACTGTGGGGACAGGGGGGGTGACGGGAGACACAGGGGCGGGACCCACGACGCTGCCGGTGCCGCACACGCGTGTAGTGCACCCCGGTCAGTATACTACACTCCAACCTGTCTACAGTGTTGTAGGTGGCACTGTGGGGACAGGGGGGGTGACGGGAGACACAGGGGCGGGGCCCACGACGCTGCCGGTGCCGCACACGCGTGTAGTGCACCCCGGTCAGTATACTACACTCCAGCCTGTCTACAGTGTTGTAGGTGGCACTGTGGGGACAGGGGGGGTGACGGGAGACACAGGGGCGGGGCCCACGACGCTGCCGGTGCCGCACACGCGTGTAGTGCACCCCGGTCAGTATACTACACTCCAGCCTGTCTACAGTGTTGTAGGTGGCACTGTGGGGACAGGGGGGGTGACGGGAGACACAGGGGCGGGACCCACGACGCTGCCGGTGCCGCACACGCGTGTAGTGCACCCCGGTCAGTATACTACACTCCAGCCTGTCTACAGTGTTGTAGGTGGCACTGTGGGGACAGGGGGGGTGACGGGAGACACAGGGGCGGGGCCCACGACGCTGCCGGTGCCGCACACGCGTGTAGTGCACCCCGGTCAGTATACTACACTCCAGCCTGTCTACAGTGTTGTAGGTGTAAAACATAAACCCAAAAAAAATACAAAAAATAAATAATATCTTGTCAATTTTTAAGTAACTTGTGGGGCATTTAATTGTTAGTTGTTTTTAAAGTTAGAAAAACCTATTACTGTTCACGACTCATGTTATTAGAAAAACCTATTACTGTTCACGACTCATGTTACACCCTGTATTTCATTCGCGATTATATTGCACAGGGTACTATAGTATAGTTTTATCAAATCACTGTTATTGTGGCTCATTTGTCCAAGATATGTGAGGAAGGGATTGAAGGAAATGCCAAGAGAACAACCCTCCAGCCTGTCTACAAAATATTTTCTTGTATGTTATTCGATATCTCCGAGAATAGTGACACAATTATAAAAAATATATATCGCTCGGATAAAAACCCGAAATGGTCCCGTTGGCACCAAGGGGTCTGATGATGGGATCTTGGAGAAGTTTCTAGACGTCTCGATGTTATACTTCGTCATTTGTATAAGGAACCGTGCCTCCTTCAAATGACAAAGTAGCACATTGTATCGAATAGAAACTTCGGCAAAAATGATGCCACCAAATTTAGGCGGTTGAAAAGCTCAGATATTCGCCCTAAGGCGGTTTTTTTTTTTAATCCGGTGTTTTTTCTTACAGAGGCCTGTGCCCTAGCACTGACGGCCGCCGACTTGGAGCGCGAGCGAGGCCGCCCGCTCAGCAAATACGAGAGGAACATGATGATCTTTAACTGGCTCCACACTCTAGATGACCAGGCACCCTTCTAGGCCTCCACCGGCCTCTGACAAATACCCTCGTTAATGACGGTTGTAACAGCTTAGCAATGATCTTCAACTGGCTCCACACTGTAGATGGCCAGGCACCCTTTTAGGCCTCCATCGGCCTCTGACAAATAGCCTGATTTGACGGTAATCCAGCAAGTATGAGTTGAATATGATGATCTTCAACTGATTTCATATCCTCTATGACCGGGCACCCTTTTAGATTTCCACCGGCCTCTGACAAATAGCCTGATTTAACGGTTAATTCAGCAAGTATGAGTTGAATATGATGTTGATGATCTTCGACTGATTTCATATTCTCTATGAGCAGTAGGGTGTCCCATATTTTACGAATTTTAGAAATGAATAACGCATACCCTCTAAATCGGTTTTTTTAACCCCAAAACACTATGAAAAAAAAATCAGCTCATTCCTGTAACAGGAACCCGCGCCGACATTCAACTGAAATTCCCATACAAATTACTATAAAAAAATTAGACAGACAACAAGTTGATAATAATGTATTGTTTTTCTGTTCTCATCAAGTTAATTTTATTATACAATGTTTATAAGACAGTAGTTTTTATTTTGGTCATTTTCATACATTGTATCGGAAAATGGCGTGGAAGTCGGCACGGGTTGCAGTTACAGAAATGAACTGATTTTTTTTTTCAGTGTGTTTTGAGGTAAAAGAAACCGATTTACGTTATTAATTTCTAAAACTCGTAAAATATGGGATTCCCTAATGAGCAGGCACCCTTCTAGGCCTCTATCGGCCTCTGACAAATACCTTGATTGAACGGTATAATCCAGCAAGTATGACTTGAATATGATGATTTTATTCATATATAAGAATAATAATAAGTAGGGTAAATGCATGAATGCATTGACCGTCAATTGCTGTTAAGTCATCACCTCTGATTGGGTTATTTTACCAGCTTCGGTTAGATAAGAATCTCATGACTTACAAATATTCTAAAACTGAAAAATATGCACAATAGGTATGTATAGTAAATTTACATTGTAATATATGCTCAAACCTGAAATAGATTAAATTTATGAGTGAATAAACTTTTTTCTGTCTGTTATTGCCATGGTTACGGTCGCTTGAGTCACGATGGTTTTATGCAAAATTATGCTACTTAATTTATGAAAACATTATACATGTTTCATGTCCATGTTTGTAGATGACCCTACTAAAGAAATGGTTTATTAATACCAGAAAAATGCATGTTTGCATAGTTTAAGTAGCATAATTATGCATAAAACCAGCGTGACTCAGGCGACCGTAACCATGGTAATAACAGACAGAAAAAAGTTGATTCACCCTTAAACAAAAATTTCGAGTACGTGTTACACTTTAAAAAATTATGCCGTGCGGAGTGTCTCTCCTCATATGTCGACGGCCGATCTCTCGCTAGAGTCTGACCAGCACAACTTTGCATAAGAAAAATGCGGAAAATTAAAAAAATACGTGACCGGGCAACAAATTCTCTACCAAATTAAATGACAATTTGACAATGACAGGTAAATTGATAGGCTTTGTTGCCATATAAAGAATATCGAAAAAATGCTTGTGCTAATTTAAGATGCATTTACACCAAACGAGCATTCGCTTATTTTATCCCCCACTACGAAATTCGTTCGTTACACAAAACGTGATTCGTCGAAATTCGTCGATTTCGTAGAGTGGGGGATAGAATGAGCGAATGCTCTGTAAATTCGCCTTTATGCTGGTCAGACTAAGGGTGCATTCAGACCAAACGAGCATTCGCTATTCTAACCCCCTACTCTACGAAATTCGATCGTTACACAAAACGTGATCGTTGATTTCGTAGAGTGGGGGATAGAATAGCGAATGCTTGTTTGGTCTGAATGCACCTTAATGGACTTCGCGACTCGACGTATCCAATCTGACGTCGACAGATGAGGTGACAATGATAATATAGTAAAATGAATCTATTAATTAGAAAAAAAAACGATGGATCTCATAAAATGTAAGATTGCGTGGATCGACTTACGTCAAACGTCATAGGAACTCATAAGTTATCGCCATTAGACAGGTCTAGACAGAATCGTTTTAAACACTGCGACATTACAAGAATTTGTCTCCTGTGTAACGGTCCGGGATAATATTATTTAATGAATTTAATGATCGATCCACCCTTATAAATTACTGTGCTGGTATTAAAATACTATGTGGGTTGTATGTGTGATATTGAATTGTTATTCGCACTTGTTACCACTCATCTAACACCAGTGGTAACAACTGGGATTTTATTCCCACCTGTTACCACTAGAGCACTTGGTGGTAACTATTGGGAATTATTTTCCCACTTGTTGTTACTAATCTACTGGGAAAAAGAAATACTAGGAATTTTAATTCCCAGTTGTTATCACTGGTAAAAAGTGGGACAAAAATCCTAATTGTTACCACTGGGTCGCGTTTTATAATAGTACATTACGAAAAAAAATAAGTTCAATACGAGTGGAGATAAATTAAAGCACGACCGAAGGCTAAAGCACTGCCTTTAAAATTCGTAAATCGACACGAGTTACGAATTTTATTTTCGCGCGTGTATCGTACGACGTTTTTCAGTACATATGGCCCTCAGAAGATTTCGATCTGTCGTAAAATGAACCACTTCTCGCACTAGCGCGTAAAAAAAGCGCCATCTGTACTGAAAAGTTACAATTTACAATTTTGCTGTTTGCATCTCTTTCTAGCCAATATGTGCATGCGTTAGAGAGGCAAACAGCGTAATTGTAAAATGTAACCTTATAAAATGCGACCCGTGTCAAATCGGTGGTTACAGGTGGAAATAACCCATATTGAATATTTTAAAAACTTTGTACTTCAGTGGTGAAAAAACGAATAAATGATCAGTGGGTCTAGCACATCTTGTGTTTGATAGCAACTCGCGGCTACCCAACTCTTCTTTATTAAGGCACTGGTTTCACCGCGAGCTACTAAGCTATGAACGCACGAAAAAATACGCACTCCTGTGTAAAAAAAGAGACACGGCGATACTCGACCAGCGCAGCGGTGATAGCTGATAGCTGGGCGAGTATCGCCGTGTCTCTTTTATTTACAGCAGTGTTATTCACTAAGGAAACCGCCTTGCTGTCAGCGCTGTGTCAGTGCTGCGGCAGCGTCGAGCCTAAAAATGGTATTCACTAATGTACTTTAAACGACACTAAGATCGGAAATCGAATTGGAGATCAAAAATGTAAACAAATGGGAAATCGAATTGGAGATCAAAAATGTACCACCACAAAAAAATAATCGCGAGAGGTGGGTAATCAGAAATCATTGAAATACTTTTAAAAAATGCGCATTTACAGTCACTGACGGTACGTATAGTTTTTAAATATTTAACTTATTTTGAATATCATACATATTTTATTTAATTATATATTTCTCTAGTTTTAATAAAATGTAGGGTGTTTAATTTATACTACTGGCAATGATAAGAAGTTTTAAACATTTGGTTCGCAGTTATAACAATGTAAAAAATCAAAACAAGATGGTGCTCCAAATGACTCTTTTATGAATTCATAAAAACTCCTAAAATTTAGCATTACAAAGTACATGAATGCAGATTTTAGTATTTTTACCTACAAATCAATCATTTTAATTTTTTAATAGAAATGGATTCGATTGGAACTATAGATGATGACTGGAATTCGTTCCCCGACTATCCTAAAGATTAAATTAACACGACATTGGATTTCAAACATTGATTATGTTGATTATTTACATCATTCTAGCAAATTTTCTAGGTATTATTTTTGTAATCAGGAACCGTAGACACTCAGCCGTATGTTTTTTATAGTCATGTCCAAAAATATGTTAATGATTGTGATACTTGTGTATCGACCATACTTTGACTTTCGCGTATCTACACCTAAACATCAAGCATTGTCATAGGTTTAGCACCTGTAAGGATAGTTTGTAAGTGTGCAAATAAAATAAATAAAATGAAATAAATAACCCATCTCGAAATGCGACGTTAATTTATAAAGGTGTTAGAAAATAAAAAGTTTTATACCCCTGGAATGTCATTTTAACATTGACTTTATAATGTCATGTCATTGTCATAGATTGTTTACATTTTTGATCTCGAATTCCATTTCAGAGCTTAGTGCTCGGCGACGAATGCGGCGTGAGCTGGAACTACATTGCGTCAAAAGTTTGACGTTTAATGTATGAACTTCGTATTCTCTAACGAAAAACAGCGACGAACTCGCCCGCAAGCTCGCTCACAGCCTCGATTCCTAATGTCAAATCAAACAGCTAGGATTTTAGACAAGGCTGTCTCGACATCGAGCTCGTTGACGAACGCAGCGTCGAATGTGTCAATAAGAGAATAGCATAGCAGGGGCGTATCTTTTGTTCGTGTTTATAGCCGATAGTTCAAATATTACAGCCAAGCCCAAAGTTTTTAACATTTCATAAAATTGATTGTTGTTTGGTAATGTTTGATAATAATAAAATAAGGAAAATCACATTCTTTAATTAATGTATGTTTGTATATATTATATTGTCATATCATTATAGTATTTTTCATATTGTGCGAACATTTGACCATTCGATATAATTTCCTATTTTGCTGTCGTAAGGTTTTAATGGTAAGGTCAGTGTGGTTAATTCCGGCATATTTATTTTTTAGGGAAAGTCCGTCATATGCGTCTTATACTGTCGAGTTAGGGGTGAAAATCAGTTTGTAGACGGACTTTACCGGTAGACGGTATTACCCGCATTGATCTTATATGGAGAATCGCTCATACATATATGAAATATACTATAGTAAAATAACACGGGATTGCCAGTAGGTAGAGCAGAGCAGGTAATCCTTATTGTGTACTATTATAATTATACCTAAATATTTTTCTAGCAGGAACTAGAGATTGACTAAATCAAACATCGACATTAACTGTTATCGACGCGTACACCCTATTCTCATAAACATACTACCTAACTTCGTAAAATCAGGTAGCCAAGAAATACAGGACGCATTTACGCTTTATTTTTATATATCTAATACTTCATATAAAATATCGCCTATAGCGTTAGTGTTTCTTATTAGTCTCTGTCCTTTTAATGGGTATAAAATACAAGGTATAAGAAAAATAATGTATCGTTTTGAATATGGTTTGCATTCTTGTAGATTATCCCTAAGTTACTGCGCATTATTTATCAATTACATTTATTTATCGACTACTACAAGATTTATCGATAACAATCATGTCGATGTTTAGTTTTGTCAATCTCTCGTTCTTGCTAGAAAAATATCTAGGTGTAATAATAATGCAAAAACCTAAAAAAAAAATTAAAATGGATTGTAATTATTAAAATTATCAAATTAACCTACACCTATTGTAATTTAAGAAATATCACATATATGTAAACAGCAGCTGATTTGGACCTATTTTTGAAGTCTGTTAAAGCTTGCGTGTTATGTCGTAATGTGTAGATATAAACTATTCGTCAGTAGGAAACAAAAAAAGTATAAACAAACCTAAGAACTTGTTTTTTTTTTCATAATCACGTATAGTTCGGGAATGTTATTTGACCGACTCTTATCTTACTTACGACCTTTTGTTTTGTATCATTAACAATAGAAAAGTGCTAGACTGCTGATTGTCTAGTAAGTGTCAACGTAAAACAAAAAGGTCATAAGTAAGATAACAGTCGGTTAAATAATATTTCCCGAACTATACCTACTTTTAGAATAGAATCTTTCGTTTTATCACCAACTTAAAACCTTAACCTTGAGTTCACATTCATTGTTAGTGAGACTTGTTGATATTTATTAGTATTTAAGGTCAGTATGGGTAATTCCGGCATTTTTTATTAATTTTTAGGGAAAGTCCGTCATATGCGTCTTATACTGTTGAGTTAGGGGTGAAAATCAGTTGGTAGACAGACTTTCCCGGTAGACGGTATTACCCGCATTGACCTTAACCTAAAAATTCCAACCGTGTCTGCCAAGGTGTTTTAAGATATATGTCAGTCTTACGAAAGACGTCAAAGAGTCTTATGAAAAGTCATACATATTTGTTTACACTTATTTTGTTTTCTAATGACGAACAGTATAAATGAAATAACATACATGTTGATAAAATAAATCACTACTTTAGATACGTGTTTTCATTTATGTCACCTTGATTTCCCTTTCGCTTAGGGTAGGTAGGTACATAGTTTGGGATAACATTTCTCGTCTGTCTATTCATCAGCATTGCCATAATTTTAATATCATGATCTTGTTCATAGAAGAGACTTCAAAAGCTGTCACTCGGACACCACGTCATCGAAGTGTCAAAACTGAATATGAACTGCCGGTGGATCTGTTTTACAGTCGTGTGCGCACGGTCGTGAATCAATATGGCGGCTACTCACAAGCGACGCGTAGTATTATCAAACCGCGATGAGAATGGGATTCGAAAGTACTGCTGACACAACAGTGTATACGTCAATTTAGGATATAAGGTAAAGCCGCCCAATACCGCGGTAAATCGCAGTATTTCAAATCACTTGAAAAAATTATGGATAACTAGGCATCATAGCGACCTGGAATATTTTTTATATTTTAGTAAGTTTATTGAATTTTTAGATTCGTAACTGTATTGACTCATTTTCGATTAATATATATGACAAAAAAAATATTGAAACTAAAATAGGCGCATCTTCTATTACCGGTGTAGAAGACTTGCTCTGACTCTATTACCGCGAATTTAGATTATATTACCGAGGGTATAAAAAATAACATTTTTCAACCATCGGTATTAGGAACGCACTTCAAAATTTAGAACTAATTACCGAGGGTTAAATGAAATAATAATGGATTGGGTTCTGTATACTATTATTAATTTTTTTTTTTTTTAAGGGGAACAAAATAAGATTTATTTATTTATTTATCTTTAAATGTACTAAACTTTTTTTTCTTTTGTGTTCCACTTGCAGACACTTTGGCTAACAAGTGAAAACTTATTACAATGTATTTTGTCACATGCTTTATGTGTAGACACATAGTTATAACATGGTATAGTAATTTATGGCATCGTTTCGTTACATTAATAAAAATGAAATACGTAGGTATTTAATGTATTATTATAATGTAAAATATCTGTCTGTCGTAACAACTTTTGACAACTACATATGCGATTAAACATCGTAGTAGCTAAACTAGACTAGACTAGAAACGATAGACTCTGCTACTGTAACTAAATTTTTAGGGGTACAGATAGATGAACATTTATCTTGGCAGGCTCATACGGAAGACTTGTCCAAAAAACTTAACCAGTGTGCCTATGCTTTGCATAGACTAACTAAACAAGCAAGTCTACACACGGTTCTAATGGCCTATCATGGTTTTGTTGCATCAAGATTGCGGTATGGCATAATTTTTTGGGGCCACTCAACCAATAAAGAAATTATTTTTAAGGCACAAAAGCGGTGCATCAGAGCAATGTGTGGACTTAAACCGACTGATAGTTGTGAACCATATTTCAGGGATTTGAATATTTTAACGATGACCTCTCTGTTCATTTTTGAAATAATCCTGTTTGTCAGAGTCAATGAGAGTTTGTTTAAGAGGCATGGAGATGTATCTCGCAGAAACTTGAGAGACAAGCATAGATACAACCTCTGCCAAACACCAGCAAAAACTGCTCTAATGAGAAAGAGTGTGTATTATTTGTGTAGATTAATTTATAACCATGTACCAATACATTTGAAACGTCAGTGCTTATCGGAGTTAAAAAGTAATTTAATGAAATTATTAATTGAAAAATGTTATTATTCAATTGCAGATTATGATGATGATGAATGAATGATGTTTTAGATTGACATGTACACAAAATTATTATTATCCTTTTTCTTGACATTCTTGATATTAAATTAATTATATTTTCTTTTATTTTGAAGAGAAAAGAATAAGATTTGTATATAGGAAAGCAATCCTTTCTTTGTTATGCGAGCATGATAGAATATAAGCAATTCTTCAATAATTAAGCTCATTGTTTTTTGTACGCCATTTTGGCAAAATATAGCGAACTTATACTTATAATAATGACCAACTGTTACCATACATGTACCTATATTTACAAATAAACACTTACTTACTTACTTACTTACTTACTTACTTACTTACTTACTAGAGTTTTTAGAGGGACAACATTTTAATAAAATTGGAATGTTGTCCCTACGGTACCCCAAAAGTGATTTATTTCGATGAAAGACTAAACTGTCACACGGTAATAGATACTTCTTTAGGAACCAATTACCGACCCACAAAATTTTGAATGACTCGGTAATACATTCTCATACATTCTATTACCGAGGGTTAGACGACTGTACCATCGGTAATAGGCTTAATTTGGAGTGTTATAAAATCTAATGCCGATTAACAAAAATAACATGATGCAGTTGTTTATTCCGCGCAAATCAAAAATATACTTTATAACCTTGCTTTACAATCAAAATCACATAACTGGTATGTAAAAACAGTTCAAAAACTCAATGTTTAAACAACATGACCAAATATGGGTTACTATAGAAACGACAAAATCAGTACTGAAGTTTTTACTAAAAATTAAGGGTTTGCAGAGTACTTTTCATATCGCGGAAATAGTTTTTTTATATGGTCAATAGATCAAGATTCAATTTACTTTATTATAATAAATCTACGATGACACGTAACAAAAATAATGCAAGAAAAAGCAAAACTACGTTTTTAACTATTGCCGTGGTATACCGCGGAATTAAAATTCACGAAAAAATCGACGCCTATCACCGCTGTATTTTGTTTTTTAATTTAAACGTATTTCCAGGCCGAATATATCAAAACGTCACTCACAAAATGTGAAAAAAACTATGATTAATCGTATAAAACCCACAGCATTACTAAAATTGCATCGGTTATGAAGTAAATGGTTGATAAAGTTCGAGTATACTCACTTGTGGCGCCACGCGTTTGTATGACACGTCCTCGTCCAGTGCTGCTGTCGCGGTTACTGACGAATTGTGCGTCCTTTGTTTCACTTACGCACACTAGCGCTATAAGGTCCGTTAGCCAATGGAATAAGCTTTATACATGAAAGAATTATTTTGAAGATAGTTGATTGGTCTACTTTTAAAATGCGTTATTCGAAATAACACGGTGATAGGTGCCAAATTTGGCACCCACGGTATTAGGCGCCTTTACCTTATTCATATATTCCTAGTTTGAGTGCAGAGACTTACAGACAATAGATTAATTAATCACTCACTAGACCTATAAACAACTCTTTTCTGGGTAAATCAAGTGTCATCTGTTGTGTCAACAGTACTTACCAATCCCTTTCTCATTCCGGTTTGATAATATACGGGTATGAAACTCAAATCGCTTGAGAGTCGCCTCGTGAGAGACGGGCCTTATTTTACATAGAAATAGTCTGTCGCAAAAATCAAAGCATGTGAGTGGATAAGGGTGTGAAGTTAGGAAAGTAGCTTAAGAGTAAAAACAAAAGTTAACCCAAAATGATTTATTATTGTTAAAATTTGCCCTTGCATTACATAAAACGTATTTAAAGCACTCATGAAAAACAATAATAACCAAATATTACATTACATTATCATCATAAACATTAATATCAGAGATTTTTGAAAACCTTATATCCTGCAGATAGGACCAAAGACAACTATTTTTTTTTGTTTCAATGATAATGTAATATTAAAATGTAACATTTTAAAAACACCCAACGTTATTTTGACTTTGCTAGGTGTATTAAAAATGCTCTTAAAGAGATTTGTAACTAAATATATTTTTTAATAATTTTATTTAAATTTATACTTAAATCCAAAATTGCCAAGGGCAACAAATTTACAAAACTAATATTACTTTGTATACATTTTTAAACCAAAAGTAATCTAGTATTTTAATTAATAATAAAGAATAAATAAATTGTGGTATTTACAAATGGGAATGAATCATTGCAAGTAACTTACGTTACTTTATTACAACTGATAACACTTTGATACATTTTCGTGCGAAAATTGAAAGGAAAGTAAGGTTTTACGATTATCATTAAATACTTGTGTGGCAATTTCTCACAAAATTTGTACACAATTATTACGGTTTTCCTATATTGTTACCAATTTTCAAATTATCGATTGTTCGCTTACTATGGATGAATCAACTTTTTTCTGTCTGTTATTGCCATGGTTACGGTCGCCTGAGTCACGCTGGTTTTATGTAAATTTATGCAAATTATTAATTAATTTATGACTCAGGCGACCGTAACCATGGTAATAACAGACAGAAAAAAGTTGATTCACCCTTATGATATATAAAATGCTGGTAACAAAGAAGGAAAGTCACATTGCTCGTTAATCATTAGTTTTAATTGTGTACAATATTTTTGAAAAAGACAAAAACGAATACTTTCTATACCATTCATGTTGATAATAACGCCATTCTTATAATAATTAATCGATACATATGTTTCAGTTTTCAGATAAAATAAGTAGTATGAATAAAATTAACAAACTTATGTGCTTTTAACTGAACAGAGAATACATTTCAATATATATTGATTACAAAATTAACTTAACTTTATTTTGTCGTTGAGACTTAAACAACGAAAGAGTTGTGTTAAATTAGATTTTGAAGACATACATTTTCCTATCCGGTGATTATTTCGTCTGAATTTGGTACCAACTCCAAATTACCAGAGAAAAAAATTAGAATATTTGTGGTTGTAATATAATATCCAAAAATCAGGAAAATGTAATAGACTGGTCAAATATAAATAATATAAGTTTTTAAGCTAACATTGTCATTTATATTATTTTATTAGTATGATTTTAAATAAAATTTACTTCGTGAAGATAACATTTACAAGTGCCGAAATTATTGGGTCATCATCATCATCATACCTCGTTTAAATTCATACTAACAACATAAAGAACAGTACTTTTTAAGTTTCATAGTCGTTTTCATTTCAATGGTTTACTCTCTTAATCATCCGAGCCATTTGCCACTTAAACGGCCTTGGCATGTAATCTACTATTTGAGATACTATTTGTGAAAGATGTGCTTTTTCAAATTAGTGTAAGGCTGAAGTGTAGTGACAATGCAAATTAAATAAATTCCTTTTAAATGCATTGTCTGAGAAAATAACCTTTTGGCATCTTGAAATACTTGTACAATTTTACCAATGATTTGTCGAATGACATTTTTAGTCATTAACTGCGTTTTGTGTTTTGGATTCATTCAAAAGTGTAGATGTCGTGACAAGCGGTTCAGAGTCGGGTCTAACACCAATTCTATGTATATATACATCATACATGTCTATGTATTACTGCCCTTACCCCCCGCGCGTCGTGTGTGCATTAATATATCAGTAAAAAATATCAACAATTGTATAAAACTGTATATTATCGGCTATGGAGTCTGTGTCGGCAGAGTACAATATCGTCAAACCATATGCTTTATTGAGATAAATTTGTGTAAAAATCAAACCAAATATTTAAAAAAAATATTGTAAATTAATAATGTTACAGTATGTAAATTGTAAAGCTACAAAAACATATCTTTACTGGTTTATATGATTCTTGTAATCAACGATTGGTTTTTTGATGATTAATGATGAGCTATTTGCCTATCAATTTAACCATATTTACATCAAATTAATATGAAAACAGCTCAGACCTTACCAACCATTTCTAAACACATATTTTATTTATGAAACAATCAAGTATTTCTCAATTTAGACATTAGATAAAACGGTGATTTTAATCAATAAAGCATTATATTTAATACCCGAGCTATAAAACAGCTTTTAAGCATTAATCTAGTAACTTTGACCTGATGATACTCCACTCTGGCAACCCAGACTTGACTATTGTACATGTGGAGGATAGGGGAAAAGTGAGTGTGTAAATAACTCTGTATATAAGGCTATGTGTGTGTCACGCCACGCGGGTCGAGTACTGGGGGCAGCGTTCAGTCTTATAAACAATCTGTAGTACCTTCCGATGAACTGAAATGTGGAGATATTGACAGCAGGAGTTACTCGATAAGTTACATTTGCTCAAATATTTGTTGTTAGTAGAAAAAAAGTAGACAGACAAGCAATACATGAGCAAAAACTGTCAGAGCCGCTGGCAGTCTGTTTGCAAGTCTAAAGGCAAGATGGCAACTGATATTTTGATTCTATAAATCAAAGCTCAGTCTAATCATCGCTAAATAAAAAAAAATATTTCGATGATAATATTACTGAGAAGTAATATTTTCGACTAATACTTTAGAACTTTACGATAATCTTCCTTATTCTTAATCATCTCCTAACTTAGCAAGTGGGTAAGTATTATTTATCCCTTTCACTTTTATAGACATGTTAATAAGACCGAAAGGGACAAACAATACTTAGTGGCTTACTAAGTAACTGTCAACGTTTATGAATAAGGGGGTATATCTCTTATCCAAGCTTAGTTTTTTGCAATAGCCGTATCCACATTTAAACGAGCAGCATCGCGAATAAATGCCGCGCGAGGCCGACCGGTCAGTGTGTACCTGCCTCGATCAAGGCACGGCACGAGCGACCGCAAGGCTCGGGCGAGGCAAGTAGTTACTGACCAACTTGCCTCGCGCGTTAATTCCCTCGCGAGGCTGCTTATTCAGTGTGGACTCAGCTAATGATTGATCCAACCGAGCATTGATAATCATTTGCCAATTAAGACAATCTTCTCTTCAACTCTGCATGTTACTGTGTAAGTAACAATAAATCTGCAGTTTAAGAGGGCGCTCTACCGTCCAGTGGCACCCTCGTTGTAGGGATTGTTTTCTATCAATTTCTTCTTAATCAAACGAAAATATCAGTGTACTCATACAAATTCCTCAACTTTTGATCTTGGGCACATACTTTCATTTTACTTATTTTTCGCATTATTCACTAAACGGCGGGTTTCCGTTAAGTGGATAACGTTACAAATAAAATAAGTAATATAAAACTAGATCACATAGACCAAAAGTTGGTGAATTTATATAACTACAATGATATTTTCTTCAATATGCTCCAGTCCAGCACTGGACTGGATTAGACTGCTGGATCACTAGACTGGAATAATGTGAACCGGGCATAAGAAATTGATAGTTTGTTAGAAAACAGAAAGCTGAGAATTGTAGGAACTCATGCAACCGTCCACCGAAAGGTACACAGATATCAATATTAGTGGCAGATTCGACTCTTCATGCTTCTTGGTGCGTGTACCCGATGTACAGTGAGCCACCGGGTACACAGTGGACCGGGCCAGTGCGGGCCGGAGCTGCGCACTGGTACTGTATAGCGGGCTTATAACTAGCTTATGGTTACCGCTTTGCCAAGGACCTTAGAATTTGTAGTTGTTTCAGATGTGATTTCAAGATAAAAATTTTGTTAGTCATACATTGTTAAGATTGTAGCTTAAAAGTTTTAAGCATTGAATACAAAACAAAGTAGTTCTGTAAATTAGTATTGGAATCCTATTCAGTTTACTTATTACTGAAGAACTCAAAGTGAAAATAGTTTACTTTTATATTGCAATACTTGCAGTAATTTTTTTTTCAGCAATTATTATACCATTATCTTTGTTTTAAAGATTTGAATTATAAATTCTAAGGCACTTGGCAAGACAAATGAGAGCCTGTGTCTAACACTGTTTATGGCAAAAGAATGCTGATTTTTTAATTACAAGTTAATAATAACAAAATTTATTATATAAACAATACTGATATTAACAGATCTACCTTTTTTCCCCAAATTAAATGAGTGTATTAAGACTTTCGGTTGAATGTCTATAGACATCGCATATTGTTAATTGAAGTTGCTGAACCGAATTTGTTAAGGAAAAATATACCTACATGTTTTAGATTAATTTTACCTTAAAAGCAATAGAATATTGGGCACAAAAAAAATCAATTCATATTTGTGACAATTTAAATCAAGATACCTGATAAGGTTTATTTCCCAACAGCCAAATAATAGACTATCAATCGAAATTATGGAATAAGCAATAAAAAACCAGGCCAGCTACCGCAAACAGCGAAGTTCGTAAATTTGAATCATTTCTCCCTGTTACTCTAACAAAGACGTCATCAGAGCGACAGAGAAAAATCTCCGAAATTCTGGTTGTGGTAGCGGGCCAGAAAATAACTAAAGGGTTTAGCAGCCTTACCGAACAAGTGGTGCCTTTCCCCACGGATGAGGTCAATATTTTAGGTGGTGTACTAGCAGGACCTAAGAATACTCCATGCTTAATATCAGCTCTAGATCTTCTTTTGTTTCAGAGTTATTCAAGATAATGTAAAATATACAGGGTGCCGTTGAAAGTGGCATATTTCGTAAACTGTTCAAGTTAGATCAACCAAACAAAATTGTGTTTGATCACAATAAAATAAACTACAAAATGCATATTTTTAACCTGCATCTTGTCCTTATTTTTCATAATAAAAAAAGGTTTCTTGTTTTTTTTTTCCATATTTTTTTTTATTTCACGCGGAGGTACACCTACAAAAAAAATATGCATACATAGCCACTAATGTCCACTGTATACATAAATAAAAATATTTCCGTAAATCATCGTGCGTCATGCCAAAAAAAAATTTTTTTCAGAAGTAGTCGTTACTGGCATACAAATAAAGTACCAGTGCGGTGTGAACATAAGTTAGTGTGTAGGTATACAATCTCTCGACACTTACCGCACAAAATATCATTGACGTAAATTGACTTATTAGTACATTTGCTTTATAAAAGAGAGATAAACATTTGACACATAGTATTGTTTTCTACATTTGATTTGTTGCATTTTCTGTAGGAAAATGAAAAAAATTAAGTGTAACTTGTGAAAAAACGTTAAAAAATATATGTGGAAAGAAAAAATGCATACAAACTGGACAAGAGGCTGATTTATACAGGGTGTGGCCTGTAACAGGAGCAAAAAATCAAATGGAAGACTCCTCTGACTGCCTCTAGTTATTCGCAAAAGGTCCCAGTGTTTTAAAGTTATCCATTAAGGAGAAACAGTATGTTAAAGTTACGACCTATGAGTGATGTATCTAGGTATCAGAACATTGTACCTTATTAATGATTAAACATATTGGTAGTTCAGTGGACATAAAACTAAATGAGCTAAAAAGTTTTTTTGAACTCATGGTTTTTTAACTGGTTTAGCAAAAAAAAATTTTTTTTTTGTATTACACCGATTTAACTTTTTTGGTATAAGTCAATTTACGTCAATGATATTTTGTGCGGTAAGTGTCGAGAGATTGTATACCTACACACTAACTTATGTTCACACTGCACTGGTATTTTATTTGTATGCCAGTAACGACTACTTCTAAAAAAAAATTTTTTTTAGCATGTCGCACGATGATTTACTGAAATATTTTTATTTATGTATACAGTGGACATTAGTGGCTATGTATGCATATTTTTTTTGTAGGTGTACCTCCGCGTGAAATAAAAAAAAATATGGAAAAAAAAAACAAAAAACCTTTTTTTATTATGAAAAATAAGGACAAGATGCAGGTTAAAAATATGCATTTTGTAGTTTATTTTATTGTTATCAAAGATAATTTTGTTTGGTTGATCTAACTTGAACAGTTTACGAAATATGCCACTTTCAACGGCACCCTGTATATTTTACATTATCTTGAATAACTCTGAAACAAAAGAAGATCTAGAGCTGATATTAAGCATGGAGTATTCTTAGGTCCTGCTAGTACACCACCTAAAATATTGACCTCATCCGTGGGGAAAGGCACCTCTTGTTCGGTAAGGCTGCTAAACCCTTTAGGTACAGACTGAAAGAGCAACTTCAACTAACAGTTAAAAAGCAATTTAAATTGCTTTATTAAATTATAACTCTGATAATAAACACTGCAAATGTTTCTGCAGTAAGCTAAGAATGAAGACTAGACACAGGCATCTCTCAGTACAACATGGTAAACATTCTCATAACACTTATGCTAAGTAAAAAATGGAATCAACACATGTTGTATGTGAACACACTTAGCGGGGCAGCCATTTTGGGTGTTGTCTTTAAGTAACCTGTAGTTGAGGTACATCACATTATATACAATATACTCAAAGCCAATTAAACAGAAATTGTTAACAAATAACTAGTAAATTTTTTTGTTATCTTAGGTACCCAAGTCAATTTATGACTGCAATATGGGAATTAAAAATAATAATGTGCATCATACAGACATGAATAAATGTAACACATGTTTTATGTTACACCAAATAACTTCACATTTGGATGGTAGCTACATTTCTAAGGCACTTACCACCGCGAGTGAGTAAGCTATTGTCTATAAAAAGAACCAAAAGCGCTCCAGTGTGAGCTACAGAAACATGGCAACATTTATATCTCATAGCTGTGCGAGTAACTATAAACATAACCTATGTCTATTTTATTCGCATGGGAGTGCTTATCTTTTGTTTGCTTTTATGGCCAACAGCTCATAGCTTGCTTGCTCGCAATGGAATCAGTGCCTAACAATAAAATCCATTTATCTGTCTGTCTCTTTAAGACTAGATTTTAGCTACCTCTCTCCTTAGGGACTGCTGAACAGATGCTAATGTATGATTGTGATCTAAGCTGAACTAAGCTTATTGTCTATGAATGTGAAGTAAAAGTGCAGACATAACAAGGTTATCTTTCACTTCCAATGAAATGGCCGTTATAACCATAGCGTGTTCACATACAACAGTAATATCACAGCGACATTAAAAATGTCGTCAAAAACTTGAAAAACTGAAAGCTCTACAGAAATTAGATTGTGCGTAACCGTGCATGGGTCGGTGCTACGCGACAAAGTCCAGTGGTCGATTGAAACCTCCTTTTCTATTCATGTACTGTCGATATTTTCGTTTTAATACTACATGGACTTCACCCTCGACATTGTCTTGAACTTTCTTACCTTTGGTTGTATCGAAGCCGCAAAAGCCCATAACTTTCAACATTTCTTGTTCTTCAGGAGATTTACCCTCCAAGTCAGCGGGGGGTGACGATCGGGCGCTCCACATAAGCCTTTTTTTTAGCCACGAAAGACGACGACGGGCCCGGAGAGATCGAACGTGAACGGCGTCTTCTAACGGGCGATGGCGACCTTCTGCGGTCTGGAGAGCGTCGTCTGCGGTCTAGCGAGCGAGACCTGGATCGCGTACGTTGCCTCCGTCTTTCGCGGTCCCGGTCTCGGTCGTGATCTCTGTGTCTCCGCCGATCTAATCGATCTTCCCGCCGCCTTGGACTTGGCGACCGACCCATATTTATCTGTGAAAGTAGATTATTAGAACTACAATACGTTTCACAACTAAACAAACAAGTTAATTGACATTAATAACGGTAGCCTTACCTTAGTTTTATGTCAACAGTTTTAAAATTTTGAAATTAAACAAAAAGATAACAGTAACGCACAACCTACACGATCGCCATTTTTGCTACAATGTGCTTGCGCTGCATGCTGCGTTTAGTTAGGGGATGATGCATTGTTAAATTCAAACTGGCAAAACGGTTGTTACAGTTTTAACAAAATACTGTTACATCCTAAGATAACGTTTTTACATTTAAATCTCACAGAACGATTAATAATGAAAAAAAAGTTTATAAATGTTTTTTACTGAATTATCCATTCGATGAAAACATTTTTCTCCTAAGGTTTTATTATTTTTACTGAAGCAATAACAAGCCGCAACACGCTTCTTTCTACGCAGTTTAGTCAAACCGTAACTATTCAAACTCGATTAAATGCGTGAAAAGATTTTTTAATGTTGCTATTGTATAAAATATCACTTAATGTATGGGTAATTTCAATTTGTACCAAAAGTATCACGGCAAAAACTGTAACAAAACCAATGTGAATTGTGCTAAGAGGAATAAAAATACTTACATCTGGGACTTATGGTATGAATATTATAAACTTGGTATAGATAAGTATTCGTCTACAGAATAGTATGCTTTATGAACCAGCAGTTGATTGAGTTTATTTACAAATTTGTTATAATTTTCTGGAGATCGGATGACACTGGGTAGGTTATTGTAAATAGTAACGGATCTGTAGTATGGACCCTTTTTTTATACATTTCTATTTTTGGTTCGGGTAAAGCTAAATATTGGTTTCGGCGAGGATTTTTATAAAACTCAAACGGATGGATATGTTTGTGTACAAATTTTGCTGTTGAAGTATGTAAATTGAGGATAATGATAAAACTTGGAGTCAGATGAAATGCTGGCAGTGGCGTGCACTCCATATAGGCAAATAGGCACTGCCTACCCTAGCAGAACAGCATCTACATGTCATATACTTTTTCGTCTTCATTATAATAATTTGTCATGTTTTCTGAAAGAAATCCACATAAATATTTATATTAACGGAGCTCGCGGCGATTTAAATTTCCGCGCGCGCTAGCGCTAGCCTAGCGCGCGGCTGCCCAAGCCCCATCTGGGGAAAGGCAACGGCTATCGGAGCCTACAAAAACACACACACTCACTCAGTGCGTTTGTGTAGACATGTCCGTGAAGTATATACATATTCTTGCCCAGTGCACACGAAGATAGAAAATATACGCACACAATCAAAAGAATAGGCTGCGCCTAGGCACCATACGTGCGAGAAGGACGGCCAATGTCGGTCTCTCTCTGACTTACCGAGCCTCGAGATGTAATACGACTAATTTTAAGAACTCTCCTATGTTGCGATTTTTACTTGAAGTGAGAGGCATTACATTCTGTCAGGTTTATTTGTTTACAAACAGTCGCGAGTCGGTTTTGATTTTTGCGATACAGGTTTGAGGTTAATCAGTAGAAAATCTATCAAAACAAAACTCATTCATTGTTATATTAATACAATTCGGTTCTAACAGATTTTTTTTACGTTTATGTTCATGTAAATGTTGTGACTTGTGACTGTGCGTGACGGAATTATGCTATGAGAATAAATTGTGAATACCTAGTTAGTTGATGGTGGCTGCTGTATGTCTAGCGTGTCTACGAAGTTGATTTTCGGCGGATTTAGCAAGTTAACAATAAAACAAAAGAAGTTAGTACAGGTACGTGTAATTATTTCAAAAGTCGATGTATTCTGTACTCGGAAATTGTACTTATAGCATTAATGAACATTGTATTTTAGCTATTTCACTCGTTAGGTATTGCACTTATATTTCGAATTCACCGATGATTAATCCTACGCATATTTAAAAACCTTTCACTCTTCTTTAGAAAACATGAGCGATTTGAAAAGCATTAGGACGTTAACAAAAGTCGGCGGTCGAGATAAAAGACTTAGTTATTGTCGCAAGCTATACCTAGACTCTTTTACTTTACTCCCGTCTATCCACTGTGAGTTTGCAATGCGATGGTCAATATTGTTTGTTGCTCAGATAAAAAAAAATTGCCTACCCTAACTAAAAACCCTGTGCACGCCACTGAATGCTGGTGCCACAGCTGGTGGTTTTCCGGATATTTGCTATGATGCGTATACATTTTTTTTGCATTACAAATGCGTCATGTGCATCTACACTGTCTCCCTAAAGTAGGACGAAAACAGTAGATCCAAACAGCTATCAGATTCATAAATGCTGAACATAAAATACCGAAATTCTATTATATGTCGTAGTTTATTGATTTTGTAATGGATTATGACTAGAAATTGTCGAACTGGAAATTGAGCTCTTAAACAAGGGCGTGAAGTCACTGGCACGAAACAAATTTACTAGAACTTTGTAAATTTCATATAAATGAGGGTTTTCGATAATTTTTCTGCCACCAGGCGGCGCTTCGTACGCACCTGGTCTCGACAGCTGTCAGATTCATACTATTCATAGGCACCTGGGCCTAAAATATTGAAATTCTATTTTATTTGGAAGAGAATTGATTTTGTAATGGATTACGACTAATACATGGTCGTCGAACTGAAGATTGAACTCTAAAACAGGCGCTCAAAGTTACTGGTATTCAAAATAATTACTATAACTTTGTTAATTTCATGAGAATTGACTTGGAACTATTTTATTTATTTATTTTAGGTAACAATATGACTAAAGTAATGGTTTTCAGAATAAATAAACCTATAAATATGTTGAAAATTAAATGCGCGTATTTATTTTGACAGTTCGTTATACGGTCGGCTCAGTGCTGCCATCTCACCTCCCCATAGCGGCAGAAAAAGTATCAAAAACCCTCATTGACTTGGAACTGTTTTTTTTTAATTTAACTTATAAAAGAATATGCCTAAAGTAATGGTTTTAAGAATATATAAACCAAAAAAATAAAATTTAATTAAATTCGCGTATTCATTTTGACCGTCGTTTGACCTTACGCCACAGTGCTACCATCTCATTGCCCCACAGTGGCAGAAAAAGTGTCAAAAATCCTCATTGACAAGCCAGAAAATATTAGCCTTTGAGTAAGGTAAATTAAAATATTGTATGGTATCCCTATTCGACCACAGCGCCACCTGGCTTGTCAGGTGGTTGTATTGGAACTAATTTGTGCGACTGCAGCGACGCTGCGGCCGTGTGGCGATAAAACGAAACTACGACATCGATCTGGCGGCGGCTGGTTGATGGGCCTGTTCGAGCGAATTACGGAAATAAACGCGTTGACGCGTAATGTCGGTAGTGCTAGTGCATTAATATATACTGAATAACGTTCTGTGCATCTAGATATTATAATGTTACTTCGTTTATGTGCTTAGTGTAAGAAATATAGCTACTCGCAAAAAGTGAAGTGATTTGGTGTAGTGTTCTCAGGAAAACCTGACTTTACGTCTCTGGAGTCGACTGCCGGTGCGTATTGCGTGCGATTAGCATTCATTGGACATGAAAATGTTTTAATTTCTTATTGGAACGCTATTGTTAATGCAGGAAATGCTTTCTTTTGCCTGAAGTTATTTAGGGTGTGTCAGTTTCTTGGCCCGAAATGGGTCATTTATTGTAGGAACGATGGTATTTGCGGGCAAGCCGCCGATTTATCGGGACGTTCGTCCGCTGAACTTACCTCATTGACATGTTAAAACACCTATTTTTCTTTATGTTTCTTCCCGCGTTTTAAACGGAATCACATGAAAAAAGGCAATGAAAATGATTTTATAGAGTGTGAAGGTGTATAATGATGTATATTTGGGCGTGCCATTTATCAATTGCATGTTATCTACCTCAATAAGACTATGACATCATCGTCGGGTGCGGGCGTAGTGCTAC
>JALPQI010011546.1:0-33837 GCA_025490895.1 Thaumatotibia leucotreta | reverse complement strand
ATCTTCGCTACTTAATATATTTAATACAGCACTAGTGTCGTTTCGTCGCACCATGACACTACAGTGACGAACCCAGACCCACTTATAGCCGTTGTCTTTGGCTATCTTTTTAGCGTCTTTTAACAGAAGCTTATTGACTTTGTAAGGTGGTCGTTGAAATAAATCGGTGAGCTGTTTCCGACAAATCCGACATCGCACGCCTTTAGGTCCCTAAGCTTCCTCAACTTATTCAGGCAGTCATCTTTTTTGTATCGGGCTAAAAAGCGCACAACGATGGCTTTAGGTTTTTTTTTTATCCGATGACATTGGGGCCACACGGGTAATAAAATCTATGTCTGTATTAACATCCATAGCAAATCCGGCTAGCTTCGTAAGATTACTAAATATATTGAGAAGATTTTCGTTTTTTGCTTCAGGTATGCCAATGATTTCAATGTTGGAGCGCCTAGCCCACTGCTCTTTTGAATTCAGATCCCAGTCGATTTTTGCAATAGTAGACTTTACTTCCTTTAAATCTATTTTTGAAGGTCCATGCGCGGCATACTTCTTCTCCAGGTCCTCCACCCTTTTGCTCAAGTCGTCACATCTGGAGTCCACAAAGTCGATGGCATCCTTAAGCTCCTGGATTTCAGCTTTAAGAGGGGCAAGTTCCTTTTGAATCATCGCAGGAAAATCGGCTCTCATTTTACCCAATTCTTCCTGAAAAAGTTTTTTAACGTCTTCGAGTGTAAACGACATGGTACTCGTGCCCTGATTGCTGCTGTCTGTGGTCTTGCTGGTGTTACCCGCTAAGAGTTGATGCTCCGAAGGAATAATAGCCGGTCTAGGTTCCGAGGATGGCCTTTGGTTTTTTCCCACAGGGGTATTTGAGTTGTCGCCGCCCTTGGGAAGGGTTGCAACACAGGCTGGACAGATCCATTTATTGCGCGCTGCGGGAGAGTCGTTACATTTCACACAATCGAGGTGATAAATGTAGACACAAGTACTATTAGAGCACTTAATTCGCTTTTGCGTAACAAGTACAGTTTCTTTGCAGCAGTAGCAATTCACCATTGTCTCTGTTTTTATATTAAGAAATGACAGAAAAAAACAATAATAAAAAAACTATAAAAACAAAAAATAAAATTAAATTGGCAAGTCCGAGGTTTGAACCGACGTCTTCAGATTTACAGCCCACACGTAGCGCACAGCCGCCACGGTAGTAGTGACGTAGGCGGACGAAATAAAGAGTCACTAGCGGCGCGTGTATAAGTCACTTGATTGTAAGATGTTTGGTAAAAATTATCTGCGCTTGTAGAGGGTAAGTTCACTTAATAGCACACAATACTCAGCTGTTTTATAGTCCAATTATTCAGCAACCACAACACTATCGCGAAAACTTATTACTGTCACAGAAGCTTTACACAGTAAGGTAAAAAATTATGTTTAGTTTATAATATAGAAGTCCGTAAAACCACTGATAGGGAAATAAATCTGAGTCACTGCCGAAGGACGATGTTAGCGCTAGTAGAGCTACCCGCTATACATTTTTAATATTACTTCATCCATTTAGATAAAGTTATTAATATAATTTTACTTGTTGGGTAACGTACTTTCGATACCAGTTAAAAGTTTTCTGATATCTCTCATATTTACGGAATTATGGCCTGTAAACACTTATCGATTACACCCTGTATATACAGGGTGTTTTTCTTCATATGCTATAACTTTAAGGGAAGCTTATTTAGGTCAAATAGAATTAATTTCTCTAAGAAACTAGTATTTTAACTCTTACTGTTATTGAGTTATAAAAAAAATAAGTTTAATGACTGAATAATTGTATTGCAACCTTTATTACATTCTAATGTTACTTATTTTGACATGTGCCGTCAGTCACCTGAGATTAACTTTTATTCGATTCTTAAGGTTCTCTCACACTTACCATTTAATTTATTACGTATGAAAACGAAAAAAAATATTTTTTATCGAATTTTCCAAAAGCCGATATACCAGACAACTTCTATTAATGTCCCAATTAACCTGTCTAATTTAACGCAAATCGAAACGAACACCCTGTATATATATATCGGGGTGCTTAGACAAGTTGCCAATAGCTGACGCTTAACCGTCAATCGTAAGCGAAAAGGCAGCTAACTGTCTTTGTCGCACTAATATGAAAGAGTGACAGAGAGGGAAAACTACGATACGCTACTAAGCGTTAGCGATTGGCAACTTGGCTAAGCATCCTGATCCCATTTCACCCACGTTGAAAAGTCACACTTAATATGTAATTCTCCTTTAAACAGACTTAAAAAAAGAGGACATTTTCAATTCGATTGATTTCTTTTGTATGTATGTTACTCGATATCTCTGAGCGTCGCGAACCGATTTTCAATTTTCTAGTATAACCCCGAGATGGTCCCGTTGGCACCAAGTAGGGGTCTGATGATGGAACTTGGAGAAATCGGTTGAAGTCTTTTTTTTTTTTGTTCATTTTAAATTTGGTGATTATATAATAATTTGGTGAATATCACTAAGTTATGCCTTTTTCGTAGTATTTCTCCTAGAATCTACAAATAATTACGAAACTATTCAGCCCTATTGCGCTTAAGATATCCAAAAATGTTCAAATTCGGCCCACTCTATTCTAAAATGCAAATGGGTGAATCAACTTTTTTCTGTCTGTTATTGCCATGGTTACGGTCGCCTGAGTCACGCAGGTTTTATACAAAATTGTGCCAAATGTATTTTTGCATAGTTTAAGTGGCACAATTTTGTATAAAACCTGCATGACTCAGGCGACCGTATCCATGGCAAAAACAGACAGAAAAAAGTTGATTCACCCAAATGCATTATGCCCGAAATAGTTATCAAATTGCCAGTTCTAAGTTATGTGTGGATTGATGTGTAACTTAGCCTCATATTTATCTAAACAGGGGCCCACTATCTCCGCGAGAAAGAGAACGCGGTCCACAAATCGTCCTGCGCGTCCCTATACTACGCATGCGGCGTTCGGGAGACAAGACAAAATGTAGTATTAGAGTTGCTGGCTCAAATCATCTCGGAACCCTGTTT
This sequence comes from Thaumatotibia leucotreta, assembly GCA_025490895.1. NCBI lineage: Eukaryota > Metazoa > Arthropoda > Insecta > Lepidoptera > Tortricidae > Thaumatotibia > Thaumatotibia leucotreta. Next base: position 30,783 of record JALPQI010011546.1, on the reverse strand, counting down.
CAATGTACTGAGGACTAAGGTAACGTTTTTAGGATTTTATTGAGCAGTTCTCAAAAACTTTATACACAATAGGGATGATGACTGTAGTTAAAATAAATTATTTAACATCATGCACGACATAATACATGAAGAAATTATTACTAAGATGTAGATTGCAGTAATTTTGGTACAGAACTTCTATTTAATAAATTGAAAATAACTTAAAAGAGTAGGTCATTTGGCAGTACTCAAAGGTGACGTCACTTTTGAGTATATCATATAAAATTCTATAGTGGTGACCGTTTCCACAGTTCGAAAAGAGATGCTGATTTGACTTGCCAGTCATCATGCCTATTATGTCTGGGTCATTAATAGTCAAAGTCAAGTCAAAAGTCAAAGTCAAAGTCAAACTATTCTTTATTCAAGTAAGCTTATTAATAAGCACTTTCGAATCGTCTGACATTATCAAGAGAGAAAAAAAAAATCTACTCAACGTAATTTAGTCAACATCTGAATTAAAATGTCAGCTAAATAAAAACCTGCTGCTTTTTACCACTGATAAAACTAAGCTTTCTCCACAGGAACAATTGGGTTACATAGTGTTCAGTGGAGTCCGGAGATCCAACGGAGTCCAAGGTCTCCGTGTTATAGTCCAAAGCGACAGACATCCCGCATATTTAGAGCAGAGGATAGAATCCTTCCTTAAAGAACACAAGGTACGTTTATATTGCCGGGTGACATTACAGACACTAGATTATATAGTGGTTAGTGGGGTCCAAAGATCCACAGAAGTCCTAACTCCAAGGGCTAATTATGGTCAAAAGCCAGAGACATTCATCTGGTGTAAAGGATAGAATCCTTACACAAGGAACACAAGGTGCGTTTATATTGCCAGGTTTTAATATAGGAATTAGGTGACGTAATGGTCAGCGGAGTCCAAAGATCTAATAGAGTCCAAGTGTGTTAAAGTGCAAAGTGACAGACATCCCGCATATTTAGAGCAGAGGATAGAATCCTTCCTTAAAAAACACAAGGTATGTTTAGTTTATTCTGCCAGGTTTTAACATAGGAATTATAGCTAGTTCCACGAGAGTTGAGGCACACATCAACATGTCATGTAAACACACGGGGAATTTGAAATTAGTGTTCTTTTTTGGTACTGACAGCAAACCCAATTGCAACTGTAAGATTGACCAAAAAGTTTGTTCAAGGGATTTGCTTCAATATTTTGACGCAAGTCATTATTAATTCACTACATTGTTTGCAATTAGTACTTCATTTGGATGTGTGTGTAATCATTTACCTCAACTCTGGTGAAATTACCTATTAGGTGACATAATAATAATAACAAAGATCCAACGGAGTCCAAGTGTTAAAGTCCAAAGCGACAGACATCCCGCATATTTAGAGCAGAGGATATAATCCTTCCTTAAAGAACACAAGGTATGTTTATACTGCAAGGTTTTAACATAGGAATTCGTTGACATAATGGTCAGCGGAATCCAAAGATCCAACGGAGTCCAACTGTTAAAGTCCAATGCTACAGACATATTGTATATGGGTCAAAATTCTTTTCGTTGTCTTTTTTTGTGTCCCTAAAAAAGTGACACAGTTGTGATTTTTGTATGAGATGATGTTTTGTTTCTAATTTTTGATGTATGGATTAAAATCTAGCGTGAAAAAGAAATACAAGTGCATCGAATTTTTTTATATACTGAGTCGAGATAGCGACTAGAAGCGTGACAGAGTGGTATGAAACAAGATAATGCAAAGAATTTTGACCCATATTTGGAGCTGAGGATAAGTCCTTCCTTAAAAAACACAAGATGCGTGTATACTGCCAGGTTTTAACATAGGAATTAGGTCACATAATGGTCAACGGAATCCAAAGATCCAACGGAGTCCAACTGTTAAAGCCCAATGCTACATACATCCTGTATATTTGGAGCTGAGGATAAGTCCTTCCTTAAGGAACACAAGGTACCTACGTTTATATTGTCAGATGATATCGTCGGCTGACAACCAAAACTCACTATAAAAACTGCCACTACTCTTAGCAACCTCTTATATCAGTATTGAATCAGAACTTAGATACGATCTCTATTTCAAGTAGGTATTTGTTACTTGGTGAGTTTTGGTTGTCAAGCGACGATATTACAGGAATTAGGTTACATAGTGTTCAGAGGAGTCCAAACATCCAAATGTTTTTTATTTCATTTTTTTCTAAAACTTTAACAAGTATATGTTGAACAATTGGGTAAAAGACACAAACTTTCAACAAATTTGGTACTGTCACGGTCAAGAACACCGGACGACAAACTTTGCAGAAGGCTGGAATTCCAGATTAAATCGTTTTGTAGGCCGAAAAAACCCTACACTTCCGCATTTACTATCGGTTCTACAAAATGACGCAAAATATTACGGAATTTCACATTCAAGAGTGAACAAAAGGTTCACAATTAAGAAGAGAGCAGCCATAGATGTTGCGGTAAATATCCGTATACATAAAGCAATAACCCAACTTCAAGAAAACATAATTACCGTGGGGCATTGCCTTGAGAAAATTTCTCCGTTCTTTTAGTTTTTTACATACATATATACTTATTTTTTTAATTATTAAAATGTACTTACGAAGTTGTAATACTTTTGGTTTAAACAATAAAATAAAAAATTATATTGAAATACTAGTTTAGTACCATAATTTTCCACAAATAAATAAAAATTTCGAAACCACATAGAAAACCTATAATGACGGTTTTCTACTAGGAAAATATAATTTCCGTTTGATAACTAGGTTAGCTACGAAGAAAAGTTTATTCCTCATAGAAAACCAAATAAAATAACAGTTTTCTACCAGGAAAAGTAATTCCTGTTTCATGACCGGGTTATCAAACAAGAAAAGAAATTCCTCGTAGAAAACTGAATAAAACAAAGGTTTTCTACGAGGAAAAAAAATCCCGTTTCATAACCCGGTTATAAAACCGGAATATTTTTTCCTTGTACATAGCCAGTTATCAAACTTGGTTATCTACGGGGATCAAGGGGTTTTTTCGGTTCGCTGATTATGTGTTATTAGGCTGTTGGAAATGCCGCAACCAGTTATGATTCTGATATCCGTTGTATTTAGTAAGTTCCATATTTTTGAAAATATCGTTTTTTGAAGATTATAATTGTAACAACTCGCCTACCCTCCACTTACAATATGAGTATTACTTGCCGCAAGTCATTAATGAGGGTAAGGTAACTGCCAGGTAGAACCAATCGGAGATTGCTACTCGAAGGTGTAAAAGGCGGTGACCCTGCTCGGGACAGGCACTTCGTGTCTGACTTTGGTCGTGTAAACTAAAGTGTTTGTGTGAGATAATCAAGGATCGGACAAACGCCCGTCATTTTGAAAACAATCCTGTTCTTTACAGTAGAGACTTCCTTATTTTATGACTTATGATATTAACATATTTTATTTTAAATTAATTTTTTTTAATAACAATATCACAAAGTATATATTTAGGAGATCAAAACAAAGTTGTACATATCATGATTGTGACCAAAAACGATTTAAGTTAAATTAATTAATATACGCGATAAACATAATCCGTTTAAATCGTTTTATTTCATGAATAATTATCGCGGTAACCGGAGAAGATATTATACCTACGAGTACATCGAAATTAAATATTACAAATTCTAAATCCTTTATAGGTTACAAATTCATAATAATGGTGTGTACAAGTAGATAAATAGGAGTTGCGATCTCCTAAGTACATACTTTGTGATAGTATTATTCAAAAAATATCTTTATGAGATAAGTTAACATCATAAGATAAGGAAATCTCTACTGTACGAAACAGGGTTATGTTTTCAAAATGACGGGTGTTTGTCCGATCCTTGGAGATAATAAATGTAGTGATTGGGAACCACAGTGTTATGACTACCTCCCGGATATCCCCCACACCCAAGTGAAGGTTTCATAATGATAATCTATAGCTATTAATGATTTCCCAGGAATACTTAGAAGCCATGACAGAAGAGGAGTTCACTAAGCATCGCGCCGCGCTCGCGGCTCAGAGACTAGAGAGGCCGAAGCGCATGTCCAGCAAGGCATCGCAGATTTGGAGCGAAATCAGCGCACAGGTTCGTAAAAAAAATATCCACATATTTGCTTAGAGATATCAACCTAAACTGGGTTAACTGGGTCAAAATACTTTTCGTTGTCTTGTTTCATACCACTCACGCTTTTAGTTGCTGTTTCGACTCAGTATATTACAAAAATCGGGACGTCATGCTCCCCGGCAGAACCACCTCAAGTTTCATAAACATGAATATGTCAAAAAAAATTACATTAAATCTACAAAATTCTACGACCAGTTGGAAAAATTCTACATCCCTAGTTTTTTTATAAACCTTGTTGTAAAGTGATTCTGCCGCAGAGCATCTTCCCAGCAAAACCACTATGATATTTTTCTTATTAAAAGTACTATTGACGCATTTATGATACCAAATAATTCTACATCAATTCTACAGGTATCTAGTATACTTGATCTCTCACTTGATTTTGTATACACGAAGTTACGACATTTCGAAAATTTTACTATAAACAATTATGAGCGCCTGCACACAAGATTGTAGCTAATTATGTGTACGTATATTGTATTGTTGTATTATGTGTACGTATATTGTATTGTTGTATTTCTGTTGAATTACGCTTTTTTCTAGTTTATGAATGTGGGTAGTTGTAAGAATGTAGGTCGTTTTCGACACTATGTATAATTACAATAACCTTAGTAGAATAAAATTACCGATGACTTGGTTTCGAATCGATGCCAGCATTTTATTCGTTCACATAATTTGCTACAATCTTGTGTGCAGGCGCTCAGAATTGCTTATAGTAAAATTTTCGAAGTGTCGTAACTTCGTGTATACAAAATAAAGTGCGAGATCAAGTATACTAGATACCTGTAGAATTGATGTAGAATTATTTGGTATCATAAATGCGTCAATAGTACTTGTAATAAGAAAAATATCATAGTGGTTTTGCTGGGAAGATGCTCTGCGGCAGAACCACTTTACAACAAGGTTTATAAAAAAACTAGGCATGTAGAATTTTTCCAACTGGTCGTAGAATTTTGTAGATACAGGGTGTTTTTTTTTCGACCGTTCAAATTCTACGTAGTGAATGTGTAGGTCATACTCACCAACTTTTACTATAGGGACAACGTCAAAATCGCGAAAAAAAAAATCAGCTGTTTCATACAAATTGGCGGCATTACGCCGGCCGAAACGTATCAAACAGCTGATTTTTTTTTCGCGATTTCGACTTTGTCCCCATAGTAAAAGTTGGTCAGTATGACCTACACATTCACTACGTAGAATTTGAACGGTCGAAAAAAAAACACCCTGTATAATGTAGATTTTTTTTGACATTTTCATGTTTATGAAACTTGAGGTGGTTTTGCCGGGGAGCATGACGTAAATCGGGTGCACTTGTATTTCTTTTTCACGCTAGGTTTTAATCCATACATTAAAAATTTAAAACAAAACATCGTCTCATACAAAAATCACAACTGTATCACATTTTTTAGGGACACAAAATAATGAATGAATAAATTTATTTCAGATCAATGTCCATATTGCAATAATTAGTAAATACAAACACAAAACAAACAATTAAGATTTTAACCTAGTGTTAGTCTAACATCACAAATAAGACAACGAAAAGAATTTTGACCCAACTGGGTAATTCTTAATGTTAGTGGCCTAACCCTGGATTATGCAAGTGTCCCTTAGTAAGATTCTACAGTACAAAGTGACCAGGTGTCATTTTTTGATAGACATAGATAGATTTTCGTTATCATGGTCACGGCACCAATGTAATTTTAGTATTGCAATTAAATTAGGGTTCAAATTTGAAATGCGTTTTTGTCTTATGAATTAGAGTACTAGAGTGTTAACCTCGTAAGGCTCAATGTACAATACAATGTAATCTCCACTTCAATGTAATATAAACCTGTCATAAACTTAATAATGTTTACTTTCCTTTGTTTGGTTGATTTTACAAAGGAACGAAGTTCGCCAGTATTCCTTGCATTCTCAAAATAAGATTTAAAAGCAATGGTATGGTGGGCCTTACGACGCGAATAAATTACTAAATATGTACCATTAATTTAGGATATCACATTTTTTTACCAAAAAGCAATATTTATAAATTATGAGTAGGTCCGAGGTGGGGTTCAAACCCGTGTGCCCAGCTTTCGCGGCTGATTCCTGCACCCCTCGGCCACTCGGTCTTAGCTATCAGCAGTCAATTTTCTTGGGTATATTTAATCTTAATCTCTTACAAGGCTAGTCGCCTTTGGCGAAAGCTGAGCACGTGGGTTCGATCCCCACCTCGGACGTTGGTGATCTTGGTCGTTTTTTCTTTGGTATATGACATCCAATATTTATAATTTATATAGTATTAAGTAGTGTGACTATTGGGGAAAAATAAAAAGCACAAATCAAAATATTTATGTTTTCACAATAAGTTCAAGCAATATTTACTCTGCAAACCCATACACCTGCGTTAAAGGGAATGTATATTTGATATGGTGGCACACCGTTTCATAGACAGAAGTTTCATAGAATTTCGTTTCACAGAAATTTGTTCATATATTATTTGGATCATATACTTTCTGTTCCAATATTATTGTTTCATAGACTATTCAATTGCTTAAAACATATTTCACAGACATTCAGTTCCATGTATGTTGCTATCTAACTTTTTTACTTTACAAAGTAACCAAACACTAGAATTACATTTCATGTATTTTTGTTTTGTAGGCACTTATTTCATAGATTGTTGTTTTATAGTTACTAGTTTATATAATATTTAGTTCCACTATTTACTTTATTGCATAGTGATATTCTTACCTAATGAGTCATATTTCATGTAAGTATTTTGTTTCTTATACACTGATTCGCCCTCCCTCTAAAAAAACCAAACTGCTACCAGAAAAAGTAGGTAGATTGTAGGAAAAGTAGGTTAGGTAGGGTAGGTTAGGTTAGGTTAAGTTAGTTAGCTTTTCAATCTGTTCTAGCCTCGAAACCTAACCAATCCAAGTAATAAATCAGGGTAAAACCGACTTGGATTGGTTAGGTTTCGAGCGCAGTTTCCCGGATAAATAAAATACCTACTTACTTTTAATTTATTGTTTACGTATCGTCATCCTTGCGAAACCAAAAAAACCCCGGGGACGCGGGGGGCGGAGCCCCCCGCATTAAAAAATAACAAATTTGTACTTCCCCTGCTCTAACCTGGATAGGTTCGTTAGGTACCTTTTATCCCTTAGAGCAGAAATAGAAGCCCCGCGCAGCGGGGCTTCGTCGACCGGTTCCCAGGTCTAATTCGCTTACTAAAATTCTTTGGACAAAGGTATTTCTTTTGTATTTGTGTAATGGTATGTAATGATAATTCTATAGTTTAATTATGACTAAATAAAAAATATTAAGTTTGATACAATAACAAACAACATTCTATGAATAATCAGTTTTTGAAACAACTGTTCTAGACAAAAAATACTATACGAACTAATAATATTTGATTGAATACGCTATGAAATGAAATTCTAAGAACTAAATATCTGAACAATAAAAAATATACAAAACCAGATTATACAATGTAAGAGCTCTGAAAAATGATCATTCTATGAAATGAAAATACGAGAAACATTTTCTATGAACCAATATTCTGCGTAAATGTTGTCTATGAAACAACGTACAACCATTTGATATATGTTTGTTTTATAACGTGAATGTTTTAATTGTTTTAGGTGTACAACTTCGACCGGCCGCGGGTTGAGGTGGACGTTCTTAACACAGTCACGAAGGAGGAACTCATACAATTCTTTAAGGTAAATATTTTATGACATCTAACTATGAACACGTATTATATCGCGTTAGTTAAAATTACATCCCGACGTTTCGAACACTTTACAGGGTTCGTGGTTTACGGGTGAATAAAAAAACCCGGTTCAGGGTTTCCCTAATCGAAATGTAATAGAGGATAAACCGTTAAACGTGTATAAGAAAATAGTACATTACATCAGAGGCCGGGAAAATGAGGATTTCCGGCCAAGTTGGTATATATATATGCCGGATAGGTAACGAGGCCGGGAATCCGTTTTCACGCCGAGTCATTTATAGTGCTTTTCTCAAACATACAAAAGAAATACAAAAAAGTAATAATGACAATGTTGTCGAAATATAAAAAAAAGTTATGTATCTATGTATGGATGTCTTAATGACAGTAGATACAGGTTGGTATACGACGACAGCATACACACAGTGATAATGTCATTCATTTCATTCATTCCATTCGCGCCAGCTTTAGCGAATTTACCTGTACTCTACCTCATATGCCGTAGGTTAAGTGCTTTTTAAGTTTAACACAATTCGTTTGACATAGAAACATATAAGCGACGGATCGGAGGAGCGCAGAAAGCTGTCAGTATACATCGTGTCCACGGCAGAGGGCGGCGCCGGCGCCAACGGAGAGAAGAAGGACGAAGAAAAGAAGGAGAACACACAGGTATGATGATCATCATCATCTCAGCCGAAAAAGTCTCAAAAGAACCAGCCAAGAGCATATCGGGCCATGCCCATGCTCAGTGTCGGGTTCCGTAGTTATTCAAAAACGGCTGGGCCGATTATGTTCGAAATAGTTTTATTTTAAAGTATTCTGTAAGCCATTCGTGTTTTTTTCATATATTTGGACCTACGGATCAAAAGTTAGAGGGGGGGACACACATTTTTTTTCTTCTGGAGCGATTATCTCCGAAAATATTTACTTTAGAAAATAACTTTCTTTCAAGACCCTTATTCTTTCTAAGAGCTATTCAATGGTACCCCACACTATAGGATTACAACAAATAAAAAAATCGACCCCACTTCACCAGTTGGGGAGGTACCCGAAAAAAAAAAACATTTTTTTCTAGTTTTTATTGTACCATTTTGTTGGCATGATTAATATGTCTACCTGTACCAAATTGCAGATTTCTAGTATTAACGACCACTGAGCTATGCTGCGGACAGACGGACAGACGGACATGGCGAAACTATAAGGGTTCCGTTTTTGCCATTTTGGCTACCGAACCCTAAAAAGGGAGACTGACCCTTAATACTTCCTTCGATAGTATAAACTCAAATTTAAATCTTAATTGTACTAGGTGGTACTAGGTCGACTTTGTGTAAGATGTCTCTAGATATTTGTGTAGTTGTCAGCCTCCGTAGCCTAGTTGGTAGTGACCCTGCCTACGAAGCTGGAGGTTCCGGGTTCGAATCCCGGCGAGGGCATTATTTGTGTATTTATTATATTTGTTCCTTGGTTATGGCTGTCTATGTATTTAAGTATCTATATGTATCTATCTATTATATACAGTGTGTAAATTTAATACGGGCGATCAATTAAACCAGGCATGGGATTCATCAGTGTAATCATGGATTACAAGGTTTTTTAAAAGTTACTCTTAATTATGACCCCACAGAATTTTTTTAAGATTATCGGAGCAGCAATGTAGGTACGAACATTTGTTATTCTTGATTTGGCAGTTATGTCATCTGCTTTTGAAATTAGCTGTCAACGAGTGCTTAACTTGCGTATGTTGCTCTACATTGCGCGCCGAATTATTATATAAGGAAAATTTTGTTGCTGTAATTTTAAGTAAAAGTTATTTGAATGTACTTATTATATCGTAAACTAACACCCGTTAAGAGCTTCGCCCGTATTAGACCCTGTATATTGTCGCCTGGTACCCACATCACAAACCTTAACTGAGCTTATCGTGGGACTAGGTTGATTCGTGTAAGATGTCCCAAGATATGTATTATTTGTTTATTTTCAGCCCACCGTGATCTCGGACCTTGTGGAGTTCAAATCCCGGAGACGTCTATACGCCCACCCGGCACCTTTCACCAATATACCAAGAAAAGGGGCTCAATGCAAACTGTAACACTCTGTATAATGCACAGTTATAGATTTGACTGTATGTTTTTTTGTGTTTGTTACCTCAGAATTTCCGAATGAATGAACCGATTTTGATGATTCTTTTTTTATCTGAAAGTTAATGCTCATAGATTGGTCCCATTTTAATTTGGTCCAGTTCTGACAATGCCATCCATGAGAAAACCATATAAGTCAGCCTCCGTAGCCTAGTTGGTAGTGACCCTGCCTACGAAGCTGGAGGTTCTGGGTTCGAATCCCGGCGAGGGCATTCTTTGTGTATTTATTTATCACAAATGTTTGTTCCTTGGTCATGGCTGTTTATGTATTTAAGTATCTATATGTATCTATCTATTATATATATCGTCGCCTGGTACCCACATCACAAGCCTTAATTAAGCTTACCGTGGGACTAGGTCGATTTGTGTAAGATGTCCCAAGATATTTATTTATTTATTATTTATAGATCTTTTTTTAACCTTCTAGTAAGTATGTATTGTGTTGAAAACAGTAATAACCAGGATGCTTAGCCAAGTTGCCAAACGCTAGCGCTTAGTAGCGTATCGTAGTTTTCCCTCTCTGTCACTCTTTCTTATTAGTGCGACAAAGACAGTTAGCTGCCTTTCGTTTACGATTGACGATTAAGCGCTAGCGATTGGCAACTTGGCTAAGCAACCTGTATAGTCAAATCGTCGATCACCTGGGTCAAAATTCTTTTCGTTGTTTTCATACCACCCTGTCACGCTTTTAGTTGCTGTTTCGACTCGTATTTCTTTTTCACGCTAGATTTTAATCCATACATCAGAAATTAAAAACAAAACATCGTCTCATACAAAAATCACCACTGCGTCACGTTTTTTAGGGACACAAAATAACAACAATAGTAAAAAAAACAACAACATAGACAATGAAAAGAATTTTGACCCACCTAGACAACCTAGACTCACTATAAAAACCGGCCAAGAGCATGTTTAGCCACGCTCAGTGTAAGGTTTCGTAGTTATTCATACCGATTATGTTCGAAATTGTTTTTTTTTCTATATTTTGTTTTAAAACTATTTTTTCATCACGGTCGGTAAGCGGAATACTAACTCGAGTCATTAAAAGCCCACGGCCTACGGCGTCGGGCTTCTAACATTCTCGTTAATAATACCGTACTTACCTCCCTAGATGCACAATGTACTATTTTGTAGTAAAGCTCAAAAGAGTAGTCGCCGTTAAAGCATAATCATATACGGTCCATTCATCCTTAGTTACCTAACCTAAAAGTACACGTTCTCTGTTGTAAACTGCTGTTTCCTTGATAAAAAATTAAGCAATTTACTACGGACGGACTGCACAAATACGGACTCGAGTATTTTGGTATAGGCAAATATGGCAGTTTACAACAGAAAACGTGTACTTTTAGGTTAGAAAGTTGTTTTCTAGATGAGACAACTAAGGATGAATGGACTTTAAGCATTCATAGCCATGTCACATGTTATAAAAGGAATTGAAGTACGTAAAGTCCATTTCAAATACGAAGGCCCGATTCCAATTGACAAAGTCATTAGACGGCAACAATAGGATCAGTTATAGCAAAAAATACCTAGCCAGACTCTTTTGTGGCGTGATATTTTATGCATACATCGGTGTACGGCACGTGCCAATTTGTAGTGGACCAATTAAATGACAAAAGTTTAGAGTGGCATCGGGCCTTCGTATTTGAAATGGACTATACAATAATATGAAATTGTGGAAAGAGTCTCAAATGATTTCCGCTATGAGGCTGGCTGCAAAGGTTAGTTCATGTTATGAATAAATTATCATGAAATTCTGCAGCAAACATCATTAAATGATAACATAATGAAATTAATGAATTTCTTCTTATATTTATAGACACTGGTAGGCCTATGCAAGATGCAATTCTGCAATCATAAACGATAAGTAAGTAATCAATGTATGAGAATGACATATTCAAACGATAAGTCACGTGATCATTTCCATACATTAATATCAAAGCCAAACTATTCTTTATTCAAGTAAGCTTATTAATAAGCATTTTACACTATCAAGAGAGAAAAAAAATCTACTACTGGTTCTAACCCTACACCGTTCCTGAGAAAAACCAGTAAGAAACTCAGGCGGACTTGTTTATTCAAAATATTATAATTAATACATCTTATTAAAATAACATGCATGAAAGAATTTATTAGATAAAAAAATGACTTATAGACATTTTTATAAAACAACCTAACTTAAAAAGAGAGGTAAATAAAGGAAAATAATCATAAACAAAATAATACATTGTGCATCAAGGGAGGTATGTACGGAATTACTAACGAGAGTGTTAGAAGCCCGACGCCGTGAGGCGGAGGCCTTTTATGACTCGAGTTAGTATTCCGCTTACCGACCGTGATGCATACAATGTTTTTCATCACACTTGCCAACCAAAAAATAAGATTTAAGACATAATATTATTAAATGACGTACTGACATTTCTATTACTCCCTAGGGAATTTCACTTTTCTATTACTCCCGCTACGCGCGTAAGCAATGGCGCGCGTAGACAGCAAGTGTGATTAAAATAATATTGTCACGTGACGTATCGCTTATCGGGGATCATCCATTAATTACGTCACACCTCAAGGGGGAGGGAGGGGGTCTACAAAATGTGACATATCGTGACAGGGGGGAGGGAGGAATTCCATGTTTGTGACGTTATAATCCTCATATACATGAATACATGAACATAAAATAATAGGAAATCCAAAATCCTTGGACTGAGGAAGAATTAGTTCATTTTCTCTTCGTTAATTTTACAAATTTTTTTAAGCAATGTTAATTAAAAAGTTACTTTCAAAGTGATGTTGTAACTTTTACCTTCTTAAACTTAAAATCTACATGTGACGTCACACTAAGGGGAGAGGGTGTAGTTAATTGTGACGAAGTGTGACAAGGGGGGAGGGAGGGGTCAAAAATCATAAAATTGGTGTGATGTAATTAATGGATGATCCCTCGTATACGATTGCAGGATTACATTTTAGCTAGGCCTGCAGGTCACGTGACCATTTCCATACATTATTATGGTCACGTGACTTACCGCTTATCTTATAATATGTTAAAAGTATGTTCGGAAACTTAAGGCGCGTGAGACGTATGGGCACACTTTTCTGCCAGATGCCAACAGTTTCCGCACAGACTGTGGTTGTACAATCGACAACACAGCTGTGGATATAGACAAAGTGCCAGAAATATGTATACACACCTTTATGTCCAGGCAATAAAGTTCTGTTTACATATTTTTGGCATTTTGTCTGTGTTCACAGGTGTGTTGTTGATTGTACATAAATAAAAGACAATTTGTTTTAATGTATTTTCTCGCCATATGTGGTTTGTTGGTCGTTTTGTTTTTGAGCTGTACATTTTTATTGAAGCTTACTTTTAAGGATAAATAAAAAAATATTAAATCTGTATTGTTTTATTTCTATCGTTTATTAGTTTCAACCTATCTACACTATTCATCAGTAAAATAAATAATAAAATGTAAACAAATATGTCCGACCTACGAACAAATAAAACATGGAAGCCGCACGCCATACTAAATTGCCTTTCAAAACCGGTCCTGAGTTTTAGTTGACAAGTGTCACCCCCTCTTCAATGCATCACGGTAATGAATTTCAATATCAACCTATAAGAACTTAAACCGCCATTTAAAAATAGTTGTGATTGGTCCGTCAAAGTTTTTTTTTTTTTTTTTTTTTTTATTTATTTTATTACATGAAAAGCGTTACAAAGTATAAGATTAAGGTGACGTTAAACCCTGTTCGGGTTTGTATCGTACACTTTTGATTGGCTATATTCTATAAACATTTGTCAAAGATGATGCACCGAAATATGTGCGGTGTTAAGAAAAGCGCTATGTCCTGCCCATCTTGGCACAATTGAACAATTGTTTTTGGGGGCATTTTTGAGCTGCCGTTAGACGTCCATGTTATAATTTATATGGTCGCAGTGTCCGACGTTCCATAGCATTTTACGCCTTTGAGACATATCGTAAAACACGTTTGCAGATGAAAGGTCCACGGAAAGTACATGTCTACACTCCGTTTCTTTTAAGATTAGAATTATCTGTCAAACGGGTGAACAAAGAAGCAGTTGTCGTAAACCTTCCTTCTTCGATTTCGGCCGATAACACTGAATTTCTCGGAACTTATGTACATTCATATCATTTGATATTTACCGATAGCTGAACGCATAGTTTTCACATTTATTATTAATTTGTTGGCAAAACAGTATTTAAAAAAATTAAAAGTGTATTATAAGCAAGATGGCGGCAATTTAGAAAAAAGCTAAATATTGAAGGTTTTCGTTTAGTGTTTGGCGGTTTTTAACTAAGTATTTTTTTATAAATTTGTAACTCATATCGTACCGATTTTATATTTACTGAATTTAATGAAGTTTACAGTGTAAAATTTAACAATATTTGCATATTTAATCTAGTTTACATTATGTACCTACTCCCAGTACTTTTAAAAGTCATGCATTTAAGGATTAAAACTATCGGTATAAAAGCGGACACGGTGTCATAAAGACTGAGCAGATGACAATAGTAAGACAACCCTACCCATCGGCAACGTCGTTTAGTATTTATCGCCATTATGGGCGGCTTTAATCTGGGACGCTCTAACGTAGTTTGAATTTGGTAACTAATTAGAAAATAAAACTCAGGTGACAATGATGACATACTCTACATAGCTTTATTCACTGTCAGTGCAGGAGTCCGAGGACTCGGAACCACCAACATTTATAATAAAAATTTCCACAATGTAATCTATTATATTAACTAATTTAATTTAAAAAACTTATTTTCTTTTAAAATGTTGTATACCGTGCCAACGATATGCCAGCAGTCTCAGCAGTCTTTTTCACACGATCCGATTTAGTGGGATATTCCTTTCTATGGCACATTACTAACACTAATTTGTAAATATTCACCACAACCCGTTTTTCACTGGCAGTCAGAGGATTTTGCTTTTGCCATTTCTTCTTTAGAGATGAAAAAACGTTAGCCGGAACTGGCTGCGACTTCATCAATTTTAAATGTGCACCAACAAACAAAATATCTAAAATTCTAAATAGATCAACAATTAATAACGAAATTGAATAAAAACAATAACATCAATCTTTAAGTAAGCTAACAGCAATAGAAAACACAACCGACTCAACCGACAAATCGAATAACAGATAGTGACAGTGACGTTTTAAAATTGTGTGAGAACTCTGCCTCTTTAGATTTTTTAATGTACAACCTTTCCATGAAAAATTGCAAACGCAATTTATTACAGATATATTTTTACGTTAGGTAATACTTTTAAACATTAAAGGTTTAAAGTAGTAAGTTCGTAATAAAATCAAGATTGTGTTCTACAAGTGCATGATCACTACATAGTATAAAATAGTCACTTTTTCTGTCCCTATGTCCCTTTGTACGCCTAAATCATTAAAACTACGCAACGGATTTTGATGAGATTTTTTTGAATAGGTAGAGTAATTCAAGAGGAAGGTTTTTATGTAGGTATAGTACCCGTGCGAAGCCGGGGCGGGTCGCTAGTTATGAAATAATACAAGATTTTAGGTTTGTTTACATTTTTTTATTTTACTGACGAATGGTATACAGCCTACAGCGGGTATTTTTATTATTAAACGGTTTTATTTAGTTTACACCGTTTGTTTTCTTGGGTCAAATTTAGTAATTGAAATTTCACTCTCTGTCAACCAATGAGGGTTTTTGATACTTTTTCTGCCGCTATGGGGAGGTGAGATGGCAGCACTGAGCCGACCGTTTAACGAACTGTCAAAATAAATACGCGCATTTAATTTTCATCATATTTATAGGTTTATTTATTCTGAAAACCATTACTTTAGGCATATTGTTACCTAAAATTAAAAAAAAAAATAGTTCCAAGTCAATTCTCATGAAATTAACAAAGTTAAAGTAATTATTTTTAATACCAGTGACTTTGCGCGCCTGTTTTATAGCTCCGTTTTCAGTTCGATGACCGTGTAATAGTCGTAATCCATTACAAAATCAATTCTCTTCCAAATAAAATAGAATTTCAGTATTTTAGGCCCAGGTGCCTATGAATAGTATGAATCTGACAGTTGTCGAGACCAGGTGCGTACGAAGCGCCGCCTGGTGGCAGAAAAATTATCGAAAACCCTCATTGATCTGAAATTTGGTACCCCTTTGGTTCTGGTGACATTACAATTATGTAAGGTCAATGCGGGTAATACCGTCTATTGGAGAAGTCCGTCTACCAACTGATTTTCACCCCTAACTCAACAATATAAGACGCATATGACGGACTTTCCTTACAAATAAAATATGCCGGAATTACCCACACTAACCTTATATTCAGTATATTGTAAATCCAACATGGCCGCTGCTACAAAATGGCTATAGATAATCTATTTTTTTAAATCCCATTGATATGTGTATCAAATGAAAGGGCTTGACAAGTAGAATACAGTGCACAAAATCATAAAACTAAAAAAAAATAAATAAAAAGGTAATTTTTTGTTTAAGTTCATCGGATTTATTGTTAACAGACGGTAATTTTGCAGATAAATGTACTAAAAGCTAAAAAATAATTAAATAGATATATGCATTGATTAGACTAAAATAAAATCGTGGAACACGTCAAATATCACGCTTAGTACACGTGCCCCACGATTTTTTTTAAATATTACATCTAACTTCTTTAGTAGGACCTATGAGACCTACAACAAATATACAAGTACTTACTAATGTTTATTGAAAAATTCGTAATTATTTTTTTCTACTCCGATACTTTTATTTGTCATTTACAGGGTCGTGAACACACCTTTAAGCCTACCTTATAGATGTCAGTATAAGTCTATATTGTCTATTCCCTATAAACGCATCCGGCATACACGCAGTGCGGTTTTTGCATTTTAAGAGACCTCGTGTATGCAAGACTTAATGAAATACATGGCTGCCAACCTAATTTTAAATGTCATTTCTGATAAATACTAAACCATAGCATAGAGGAGCTTTCTTTTTTTTAATTTTGACGTCTCCCGCCCAACCTTGATGTTTAATAAAATTGCGTTTGACTAAGAATATTTCTCAAAGTTACAATTTTATTTGAAAATAAGTGTGTGGTTGTAGAAAAAGTATTGTATGCAATAATTGTTTAACTGAGTCAAAAAATGCTCATGGCGTCTTTAATAAAAATTTCGCCACTCACTTTTTTTGACCTCTCTTAAACAAGGGTTGCATAAAATACTATTGTTTCACCTCCGAATGTATCATCTCAGGATTCATTCATCTCAATAATTTCAGTTAGAAATTTGTTTAGCAGGTATCTAAGTACTTGGTAATTTATACCCATATACATTCAGCAATAAATAAACAAAACTAGTTCACACAGTCACAGGCAGATGGACGGCGTTATTTATGACGTCATAAACGCACCAAAATGGCGGCCATGCGTCAAACGTCGCGCGCAGCGCAAAAACTCCTGAAAATATAGGATAGAGGCAATTTGCGTGTGAAATGTTATGTTTATGACCGTTTTTTGTACGGAGGAAATATCTTCACGAGAACAACCGGTATTGCCATACGGGGCGATCGAAATAGTACATTACTATAGAGGCCGGGACGAAGCGAGGCCGGATAGGTCTGAGGTAGGCAAGGTATGTCCGGCCGTGGTATGTATAGTGCTTTTCTCAAACATGTAATGAAATAAACAACAAAAACAACAAAGTTTTTTTTATGTGCATAGTGGCAGAATGTGATGATGTCTGTGCCACAAATTTATGTGGGATGGAATTAATAAAGAACACTTTGCCGGCCTAGGCCTTCAAGATTTGTATTAAATTCTATTAACGACCTCTTTTCCTAGTCGCACCTGAAACGTCATACCTTGCGGCCTATTATAAGGAACATAACAACAATATTTCATTGCATGTTTGAGAATTTTTTTTTGCATAGTTAAGGCCTTGATTAAAACAAAAATCACGATCGCGACAATTGTGTTACAATAGTTATTTAAGTTATTTTGTTATCTATTATACAAGGGGGCAAAGTTGTTGTTTAACTGTCGTGCCAATATTGAGACCTGGGCTAGCAAAAGGTTCCAAAATTGAGCCACCAGCGCAGCGAGTGGTTCAAAAACTGGAATCTTGAGCATTGCGAAGGTCTCGATCTCAAGGCACGAGAGTTGAACAAACTTTACCGCCAAGTGTAATACAACTTTTTTCCCCTCACTATCGCGAGCAAACGTGATTACAAATCTCATCCAAATGTAAATTAACTTAAAAAAAACCATTTAAAACTGAATGTCGAAACGTATCGTAGAGTTACTCCTGGTACTTAAATATACTTAAATGGCTTACAAAGTCGCCAATGAGAATTGACCATTTGACATGTGAGCTCCGATTGCGCATGTTTACTACGGTCATACAGATCCACTTATACTAGGCAGTAGTTGGCCATAGGAATCGTAGAGTAGGTACAGTCAAGGGCATTAATATATAGACACTCCTCCATACTGATCCCTTACAAATGTGTCTATATATTAATGCACTCGACTGTACTTAAATGTAGCCAATGGCTTACAAAGTCACCAATGAGAATTATCCAATTTAACATGTGAGCTCCTGTCGCGCATGTTTACTACGGTCATACAGATCCACTTATACTAGGCAGTGCCATAGGAATTAGAGATTACTTTGCCTCACAAGTGAATAAGATGCGTTTTTACCCGCTCGTATTTAAGGATAAAAGAGCGCTTTATGAGCTAGTGAGGGGAAAAATATTTTTCACCACACTGCTCGTAAACACGCTGTTTGTCCTTCAATTTCAGAGCGCAAAACTGTGTTTTAATCTCTAGAGGTTAATGTAATTTTTTTTTATCTTCTGGGTAGACTAAAGCAATAACTTATACGGCCTGAGTGTACAATATGCTTTTTGACGTTTGAACTAGACAGTACGTTCGAAAACTTAATAGTTTCAAGAAGATTCATCCACATGAACCTTTCATAATATTATATTCAATATGCAAAAATCCAAATTAAATACCACATTTTGTTGTAAAAGGCTTTTAATTAAAAGTTCTAAGAATACGACAAATAAAAACAATAAGAAAATAAAAGTGATGACACTATGCAAATTTCAGAACGCATCCGAATATTTTTTTCATTTAAAATCTAAACGAGTTCGGTCGTGTTTTGTTTTCTTTCACTCTTAATTTTCAAGTTTTCGGGTAATTGCGAGATGCGAAAGTGGGATAATTCCGAAAATCACAGAAAAATCGCCAATAACTACATGACTCTCATTTTGGAATTATCCTGAATTTTTAAGCATTGCCACGCCAAGATAAATATTGGAGGTGACAACAAATAATAAAACAATTATTTGTTGATTTGTTTATTTTTTGGAAGTTGAGGACTTGCAAATAAATACCTTCTAATTTGTTATGTTTGAGTTTTATTTCGCATGTTTCCTCGCTTTAGTGTGGTGAAAAATGTTGTGTTTCACTCGGCAGCAAAGCTTGTTCAACTCTCGTGCCTTAATATTTTATCTTAACAAAAAATATTTGCACGAGAGTTAAACAATCACTTTGCTCCCTAGTAAAACAAATAACTATTATTCTACTACTTAGTCGGTGTGACTACCTAATTTGAGTAAGTAATATATTGTCCTATACCTATTAATCATATATCATCATATCCTATTGAGGTACCTAAACCAAATTGCAAATTTATAGTACTAAGTCACTGAGCTAAGCTGAGACAGACAGACGGACGTGGCTATACTATAAGGTTTCCTAGTTTACTACGGAACACTAAAAACGTTGTCTTAAACTGCAAATAGTTCTGTTTTCTGCTAATTCGTAGCGTACATAAATACTTCAATTGCCAGTCAATCCATTAGTCAGTCTGGGTAGGATCTAGGTAAATAAATATTTAGTGGAACTGCCACGCTTGTCAGTGAAAACAGTCTTTAGGAATTTTACTTTATTTATTTAGGTATACACACATCATCTGCCTATATCAGTTCACATATTAGCGCACAGGTACCTATAAAATAGGGAATAAAGAAGTAAAAAAAAATATTCTGGTCACAGCACCAAATGTAATCATCAACTGAAGCATTTTTAAATGTTTAGTGTTCTATGTGGGGGTTTTCACTTGTTTTTTTACCCATATCACAAATCATCAGCCTATCTCAGTCTACTGCGGGACGTAGGCCTCTCCTATTAACTATGCGTATAGACGCATTAGGAGGTAAATGCCCTTATAGCCACGCTGGGCAAGCGGATAGGATCGCAGTAAAGTAATGTGTCCACAATGATAACGCTGCTGCCCATCATCAATCAAATCGAAGAATGGTCAGTGACACTTCAATCCCACAGTCGACTCTTACGCGCGGGGAGAGATGGGGTGGTGACAAATGTATTCTTGCTCCTGTCACCACACGGCATTATAGGTACTTGTAACTACTCGTATAAACTTACGCTAAATATTGTCCCGGCGTTTCGAGCATGACCAGGCAGACCGATTGTCGTTATGATCACAAAAAAAAACGAAAATTATGTTTTAAATGAAAAGTTTAATATTATTCAGAGTTTAGCGGTTTTACCCTAGACTAGAGCAACCTTTGATTTGTACTTTTATTTTTTCAGAGTCACACTACTTAATACTATATAAATTATAAATATAGGATGTCATATTCCACTCACATGCTTTGATTTTTGCGATAGACTCTATCTGTATGTAAAATAAGAGTGATGACATGTAAAAAGCTACATGAAGCAAGTGAGTGGTTATTCCAAAGAAAAAACTCGGTCTTACCGAGTGGCAGAGCGGTGCAGTGCAGGCATCAGCCGCAAAAGCTGAGCACGTGGGTTCGATTCCCACCTCGAATGTTGATGATCTTGGTCGTTTTTTATTCGGTATATGAAATCCAATATTTATAATTTATAATGTTTTTTTAACAGACGCCTACGAACTGTGTGTAAAATATAAATAGGTAGTGTGATAAAAAACGCTCATTGGTTGAATTATGCTGGTTCCTATTTCACCACGGTGGCAGGTGCGACGATTGGCTATGTAAAGTTGTCTGAAGGTATGAATATTATATTTTTCCCTGATAGCCATCGTCTTAAGGTTCAATAAAACATCCTAAACAGAAGAATATACCGAGTACCTGTCCCTCCTATCAAAACAACATTTGCCAAACGCTGTGCCTCATATATGCATCCATTTGTTAATAATTCTGTATGTAAAATCTGTGATATAAGAAAATTAACAATATTCAAAGTTATATCTACCTTAAAGTAGTGGTTTATAACACTCTCTTATGATGATACAGAAGAAATTTTAACGACATGTTTTAGAAGGGTTGACTACTCGTACTTACACTAACACACACACTTACACATTCACACTCACACACGTCTTACACAAATTATCTTAATTATTTATTTATTAAACTAATGTTATACTTTAACTTTGTGTTACCTATTAACTGACTTTTGAGTCTCAAGATACAGGCTCAGCCTAGTTTGAGAGTCTTGGGATATCTTTGTGATTATTGTTAATTCGTTAATAATTATTCAATAAATTATTCTTATTCTTATTCTTATTCTTTTATATTTATGTCCTATAACTTGTTAACAATCTTTTTTTTAGTGAGTGAGATGACATTTATGCAGTTTTATGGATGAACAGAGCCTAATGCTTTCGTCCGCAATAAGCAGGTACAATGAAATAGAAAAAAAATCCTGTCAACGTCAATGTCACCTGTGTCATTCATTCATTTGCGGATTCACTGCGGACGAACGCATAAGCTTCATTAATTCATAAAACTGAAAAAATGTCACCTCATTAAAAAAGATTATTACAAATTTGAAATAAAAATAAAAGAGCCGCCTTTTCTTGAACCTTAAGACGAGGGAGAGAGGGAAATAGTTATTTGTTATACAGGGGTGCAAAGTTGTATTTTACCCGCGAGTATGAAATTGAAACACGAGCAAGCGAAAGGGTTCTAAAATAGAATCCTGAGCGCAGCGAGTGTTTTAACATACGAGAAGTAAAATACATTTGCACCGGTGTGTAACACAAAACTTTCCCCTCACTATAGCGAGGAAATTCAAAAAAGGTAATTATTTGTTCACATTACAATCATCATCGGGTTAGTGATAATAATTTTCCAAATGCATCATGTATTTAATGCAAGATTTTGTCGCAGTAAACTTACCACGAAAAAGTAAACGCAGCACGATTTTAACACATTTCTGTAGTTGCATACCAACGCCAATGCATTATTAAATCATTCTCATTCATTATTTTTACAAAATTATAACAGAACACCCTGAAAGTTGTTTAGTTTACTATTTTTATGCGTGTTCGAGTCGGTAAATAAAGATTATAACCTATAATATTCTTTGACAATGTTGACGTTGACATTTTCTGCGTTTTGTGATTGCATCTAGTCATCTTATCATCATTCACTAAAACAATTGTTACTTATGGAATTTTAGGATTTATATGTTAAAATCATCATATTATACAGGGTGTTTGGTTAGCGGTGTCGGAGCTTTTAAGGGCTTAAACTACAATCAATTTCATCGATAAATTACCATACAATTTTTTTTTTGTGCCAACGATAATTAAATGGCGGCCATTTTAAAATTTCAAACAGACGAATACGGGCGCACGTGATATTTCTGAAATTATACGTTTGTTATCGGTTCTATCCTTGCAAAAAAAATGTCGTTAGAGAGCTCATTAAATAAGCAAACTAATTAAGCTAATTATTTGACTCCACTATTAGAACGACAGGGCTAAAAAAATTTCTTTTTATTAAAAATAGTAAAAAATTCACCTTAATTTTTCAATTAATTTAATTTTGCATGAAAACTAGGTCGTTAAGATAGGTTTTTGGTGTTGTTATTTGTTAGTATAGGATGTTAGCTAAAAAATAACACCATAATTACAGTTATACCTTAAGTACTTTAGGAATTACAAGTGCTCAAACATGCACTGGACGGATGAAAGGCGGCCACTTCACTAGTCAGTACACTGCTGACATTCATTTGTTTATGGATTTTGCATCGGGAACGCTAAATGCAGCTGTTTTGGTGTATGTTTGAGCACTTGTAATTCCTAAAGTACTTAAGGTATAACTGTAATTATGGTGTTATTTTTTAGCTAACATACTAATCTAATAAATAACAACACCAAAAACCTATCTTAACGACCTAGTTTTCATGCAAAATTAAATTAATTGAAAAATTAAGGTGAATTTTTTACTATTTTTAATAAAAAAAAATTTTTTTAGCCTTGTTGTTCAAATAGTTGAGTCAAATGATTAGCTTAATTAGTTTGCTTATCTAATGAGCTCTCTAACGAGATTTTTTTTGCAGGGATAGGACCAATAACAAACGTATAATTCCAGAAATATCACGTGCGCCCGTATTCGTCTGTTTGAAATTTTAAAATGGCCGCCATTTAATTATCGTTGTCACAAAAAAAAAATTGTATGATAATTTATCGATAAAATTGATTGTAGTTTAAGCCCTTAAAAGCTCCGACACCGCTAACCAAACACCCTGTATAAAGGTTTGTATTTTACACTAAATTCTCAAACAAATTATTTAATTATCATTAATATGGAACAATTTCCATGAGCATTTTACGTTTTGTTATTCCAAAACCAAGGTCATTACTTTGCCACACAAGTGAATAATATGCGTTTTTACACGTTCGTATTAAAGGATAAACGAGCACTTTACGAGCTAGTGAGGGGAAAAATATAATATTCATACCTTCAGAGAACTTTACATAGCCAATTGTAAAACTGTACTAATGCCAGTGTCCATAGGCTACGGTTACCGCTTACCAACGGTCGTGCCGTGTGTTTGTGTACCACCAACATAAAATGTTTTGCAAAAACTAATTATAAAAATGTCTATAATAGTCTTTTTATGTAATAAATTCTTTAATGCATATTATCTTAATAAGATGTATTATTATTTATTATACTGTTTTGAAAAAACAAGTCCACTTGAGTTTCTTACTGGTTCTTCTCAGGAACGGTGTAGGGTTAGAACCAGCAGTAGATTTTTTTTATCTCTATATAATGTCAGACGATTAGAAAATGCTTATTTATAAGCTTACTTGAATAAAGAATAGTTTGACTTGACTTGACTAATAAATCAGCAGTTGGCACTGTTAACAGAAACTTTTTTGCGGAGTACCTAAAATTACAATTGTCTCAAGAAACACGACAATTGTTGCGAAATCCCGACACAGGTCGAACCTCATGTCAAGAATTAACGAAATTCCTTCTAAACCTGGCTTACTACTTCGAAATCCGCAAAGTTCGAGGTTTGTCTTTCTCACTCTAATGACGCCTTCGTTGGAATGACAGAGAGAAATCCTCGAAATTTACGAATTTCGATTTTCGCGGTAGTAAGCCTGGTAGGAACCAGGGAATACACACACAGGTATTTCTTCTAATTGTTGTATTTCTCTATATTTCTGTTACTTTCTTCCTCCCTGTATAGGAGACTACAGGGTGAAACATGAGTCGTGAACAGTAATACGTTTTTCTAACTCTATAAACAACTAATAATTGAATGGCCTGCCCCACAAGTTACTTAGAAATACTCATGCTTTTTTTATTTCTTGTTTTATTTTTATTTTTAAGGTGTTTTTCAGAAATGATGTAAAATTTAAGCTGTTTAAAACGTTAAATGTAATATATTTATATTATTTAATTTTTAA
The DNA here is from genome assembly GCA_025490895.1 of Thaumatotibia leucotreta. Taxonomy (NCBI): domain Eukaryota; kingdom Metazoa; phylum Arthropoda; class Insecta; order Lepidoptera; family Tortricidae; genus Thaumatotibia; species Thaumatotibia leucotreta. The sequence goes on along the minus strand of JALPQI010011546.1, from coordinate 6,029 downwards.
TTTTACACAAAATGAAAAATTTGCCGTTATTAATTACTTCAATTTGAAGAGGTAATTTCAATTATTCCATTAATTTATCTTAAATATCCCTTTGGATATCCTATAGCCAAAATATTCGAAAACATAAACCCAAAAAAAAAAAAAATTACTTTTTAATTACTAATTAATAATAAATAAATTACTTTTAATTTTTTATTAATTTTTTAAGTAACTTGTGGGGCATTTAACCTTTTCACAGCCAGCTAAAGAAAACATTCGTTTAAATTTGAACTATAAGAAGTTATCAATAGAGATAAGATCACAACAAATTAATGTAATTTTAGATACCTAAGTAAATCATTTTCATTTTCATTCATTTTCCACAGCGAAAATAACGAATTACGTTCGTGATTGGCTTGTAAAGGGGTAATTGTTAGTTGTTTATAGAGTTAGATAACCGGCCAAGAGCATGTCGGGCCACGCTCAGTGTAGGGTTCCGTAGTTATTCAAAAACAGCTAGGCTGATTATGTTCGCAATAGTTTTATTTTAAAGTATTATATAAGCCCACTGTACATGATTTTTTTAATATTTTTGGACCTACGGATTTTATTTTTAAGAGACCTATTCAATGATACCCCACACTATAGGATTACAACATATAAAAAAAATCATCCCCACTTCACCAGTTGGGGAGCTACCCGAAAAAAAAATTCTAGTTTTTATTGTAAGTACCACTTTGTTAGCATAATTAATATGTATACTTGTACCAAAATGCAGATTTCTAGTATTAACGGCCACTGAGCTATGCTGCGGACTGACGGACGGACGGACATGGCGAAACTATTAGGGTTCCGTTTTTGCCATTTTGGCTACGGAACCCTAAAAAACGTATTACTGTTCGCGACTTATGTTTCAGCCTGTATTTATAAAATAATTTTAACTATCATTTCTTAAATTAAGTTCAATAGTATCATCACCATCAGTAGGTACAATCAAGGGCAAAATAAAGTATGTATATATAAAAATGCTGTAAAGTATGCCCGTAAAAGAACGTCGTAACATATTTATAAGATGATTCTTTCGATACATGTTTTTGCACTTGACTGTACGAAGAATTAAAAAGAGGGTGATAAAATGTTTTGGCAAATATTCTTAAACTATCTAAAGAGGAAACCGGAGAATACATTAATATGAATAAGGGCTCGTATTTCCTCTTAATAATCAACCGATCTTCAAAACAAAACAATTTCATTTCAATTACCCAGTTAACATTAGTCATAAGAATTAGCATAAAAACTCTCTCATAACATTTCACCTAATTGTCATAATCGTGTCATAACAATTATACGTCCTGTGTATGTGTGCGACCCTTTTGTGTAATACGAGCCGTGAAAGGTATGTCTGTGTGTGCGTGAGCAGGTATCAGCTTTGGTGGCGACTGGTTGGAAGTTTACCCGATTTTGTGGGTAAATTTGGGAGCTTTGGGGAGCTTTTGGGCTTCTCCCATGTTTTGGGTTTTGGGATCTTAAATCAAGATAAAATGAATTCCAAAATGAATAAAAAATGTACTCGACCACATAGTAAAACAATGCCTAATTGAGTTGTCATATCTTTTTAACCTTGTACACTGACTACAGTTTGGTAGTGACCCTGCACGAACCTGGAGGTTCCAGGTTCATATGCCAGCGAGGTCATTTTATTTGTGATTCAAAATTCAAATTATTGAATGTTCTAAAACACAAATTACACATTATAATACAAATTACATAAGACAATGACAATATAGGATTTTAACCAACTTTACACATCTTCATATAAGAGCAATTCTTTTTATTTTTGCCACTAAAATGAAATATGAAAATTTGGGTAAATTTTATACTATTTCTGCTCAGAATCACGAGCTGATTCCATTTCCGGCGAAAAAAAAAACTGTCCCAAAAATTTCATACATATTTCGAATACCTATCCTCTTGTGTTAACGCCATAGAAGGTGTATGGAAAATAGTAACACAACAGGAAAAAAAATCATGGGACACTTTTTTTTTCGACGGAAATGGAATCGGCTTGTGATTCTGAGTAGAAATAGTATAAAATTTACCTAAAATTTCATATTTCATTTTAGTGGCAAAAATAAAAAGAAGCTCATAAGTACTTAAGTAAGTAAAATTATACGAAAAATAAATGCTTTGGACGTTTTTTAAATTGAGGTCTATTTGACATGTTTTTGGACATCTAATTGAAGAATAAAATGTACTTTTTTTTCATCGCCCTAGCTTTTTAAGCGCACTATTGCTCGCATGCGTCGCCGGAGTATAGAAAAGTAAAATTCCCTAGGGAGTTTTAGATGTGTTAGTATTTTATTATACTATTTTGTGTTTAAGCTTACGGCGTCGGGCTTCTAACAGGCTCTCGTTAGTAATACCGTACTTACTAGTACAGGCATGCATGTATGCAGTATTTATTGTATCTTACTAGTGTCGTTATAGACGTGAACAAATGCGTTCCATATATTTTCCATACGTTTTAATTAGGTATTTCCATTTCGCCTCCAGGATCACTAACTACCAACTAGGCTACGGAGGCTCAATATGTCATTTGATACTATTAACAGGCCGTTAAAGGTACCTACACGATAATGGATACGCATATTGACCGTATTGCACGCAGTCGGTCAAAACGGGGTAATCTCCCGACCAGGAGTTCTCCCCACCGTAGCAACACCGGCCCGACGAGTCGGCAAAACAAAATTCCTTCCCCAGTCCGCGTCCGAAAGCCGTATCGCCGTCGCGTCCCTGTTAAAACCGTGAAAAAAAAAACAGTGTCCACAGATTATAGCGAATTTGTGAAAAAAGTGCAAGTGTTTTTAGTTAACCTGTGTAGTGATTGTCATTTTTCCCGCGCGGTAAGTTGACAGCTTTGTTTTTTAATTTTTCTTTTCGAAGAAGATCGAAAGCCGTGTTTTTCGTGTCGATTTTTTGATAGATTTGGATTTTTTTGTCGAATGTTGTAATTTAAATGCGTGTGTATCTATCTAACTATATTATTTAATTTAAATGTAATACATAAAAGTATAATAAGATGTCATAATAAGCTTTTGCAAGTAGTAAGACTTATCCGAATTGAAATTCGGTAAATAATTGAATATAAAAAGCTAAGTTAATTTCACTACTACATTTTTTAAAGGACAGGCGTGTATTTTACGTATGCTGATTTATAAATGGTTAATACAATTTTTACCATAATTTATTTTAAACATAATAAAAAAATAAGCTTTTTCCACGCATGTTTTATTATGTAATTTCTGCTTATTATTATGTTTATAACCAGTTATGGGGAAAGCCTATTATAAGCAAAAGCTTCGTTCGATTTTGTAACCCGCATCGTCTGTTTACTTTATTACAACGTCCTTGCGATTATACATTCAAAACTGCAGGAGACTTAAAATCCTCCTTGCATTTATTAAAAATATATTATCGATACTTGATAGGTCAATGGCCAATGGCCACTTATATACTTACCGTGGACCTGAATGATACCTACGTTAATGTTCGAACTGAGAAAATATTAATTTTAAGCTACAAAATAATTTTGTAGCTTAAATTTTTTTCTATACTTACCTGTCGTGGAAATGAACGACTGCGAATTGTGAATTTTTACTAAAAATTCACAAATAGTGTAAAAGCACCTGTTATTGTATAAATAATTACTTACTGACATAAATTCCCAATAAAATAAAATTGTGCTAAGACTACTCGCATTTTATTAAATTATTACTGTTTTTTATTGACGGTTTTTTTTTGGATTCAATTAATTAAATTTTTATGAAATAAACATAGTGTGTATTTATTTAATCTTATTTGTACACCGACAAGAAGGTTCGTCTCTATGAAAAGGCGGCAAAAAAAATGGCTGACCTGCCTGGCTTTCCCGTTGTACCTAAGTCCTGTATTTTTCTACCTTGATAATTCCAACCGCAACCGGCCGTGTGGTGACGGCGGTAAGAATACATTTGTCACCACCCCAACTCTTCCTGCGGGTGTCGTAAGAGTCGACTAAGGGATTGAAGTGTCACTGACCATTATTTGACAAAATATTGATGATGGGCAGCAGCGTCATCATAGTGGACACATTACTGCGATCGCCAATCCGCTTGCCCAGCGTGACGATTATGGGCATTTACCTCCTAATGCGTCTATACGCATAGTTAACAGGAGAAGCCAACATCCAGCAGTCGACTGAGATAGGCTGATGATGTGGAAAAGGGCAAACGATTCTTATCGGCTGACTAAGTTAGGAGACGTATGTATAAGGGCTATAAGCAATGTCCGGGACGTTGATAAACACAAGAAAAAAAGAAAAAATATATATTTGCCAGTACGTCCGTATCTATAGACCTTGGTTCCTTACCTACACGTAAGTACTTAATGCACAATAAAGATAAAATCCAATAACAATTCGCAGTTTATGACAATCGAGCGTTATGACAATAAAATTGTCATTTATGGACCGTAACGGGTTGAAAGGACGACCTCAAAAGCTCATATTAGCACAATCAACGCCAGTTTAGTACCGTGTTACGAAACAATACCCGCGCCCTTACCTTGTTCACGAATACTCGTATATTTAGTCTGTAGTATTGCATACGTTAGGGCATAAGTTACATGCATAAGTTAGGGCATTTTCACTTTAAGGGACACCCAATTAGCGTAAAATTAAAAAACCTTAATTGCAGTCAGCTTTGTAACGACAATTAAGTACAATATCTTGAGGAATTTAAACTTGATCGGCGTTTTTATTTAATAATAATGGCTGATAGTTTGTGAAATGAACACCAAAACCGAGTTATTATCGAAATTTGGTGCTTAATTGTCGTTACAAACTGAAATTAAGGTTTTTTAACTTCACGCTAATTGGGTGACCAAACAGTGAAAATGCCCGTTAAGAGTATTTAATAGTACATACCATTAGCCATTGTCAGTAGATAACAAAAATATGTAAGATAACCTATAAAATTGATGAATCCCATAATCACGCGCTTTTAGAAACAATCTTGGTCTTATTACCAACTTACTCGTAAAACCTAAAACCGTGAGTTCACATACATTTTTAGTTAAAATTATTGATCTTTGCTATGCACCTTGCATAGCAAGATCGGATCTCCAAAAATTCTCGAAATTATTCTTTTTTTTTAAACTGTCGGTAACACGCGACATCAGTCATCAGCCGCATCAGCGGCTGAGCGCTTGCTGCATACCTACTAGCGAGAGGGGCGGGATGAAATGGCGTCATACATAATATTGCCAGTGAGGAAAAAATACTACTATTTTAGTAGTTATTGCCGGTCATACGATCTTACATTAGATCCGATCTTAGCCGAGTGTTCCTTATTCAAACATTGAATTCCAAAAATGTAACAAAAAAGACAAAGGAAGCACTAAAAACCGTTCCGTTCCACTCTGCGTAACAAGATTAAGGAATGACTAAAAAATAATCGGATTACTAGAGCTTGCTTAGAATACATTTGGGCAACGAGACAAAGAGAAAGAAAAAATCCCGACATTACGTCTTTTTGGTGGATTACTTTTAGAAAATACGTTGTGAGATGATTTTTTTTGCCTTACAAAGAGAAGTGTCAAGAATTTGTCACTGTGTTCTTGTTTTTTTACTTAGCACATCTATTAAGAATGTATGAATGAATATAAGTGATAATCGTGAATGTTTAAATCAATACCGTAACCTAACCAATTATGGTCCAAACGCTACCAACAATGGTCCAAACAAAACTTAATCGAATATCTTCCATTAGGTGTACTTGTATTATTTAAGAAAAAAACAATTATCAGAATATAAAAACCTTTGTTACACAGCTCACTGTTGAAAAACTAAGTTACTCTTTAGATATAAAATTAGGGACAATACTAATAGTGCTATTTATACGCAAAAACTCCTCATTAATGATAAAAAATCCGGAAAAAACAAAAAAAAAAATGGGAACTGATACTTATTTAGGAGTTGAAATTATGAACCATGGTTGTGTTTGACCATAAGA
>JALPQI010011545.1:0-38904 GCA_025490895.1 Thaumatotibia leucotreta | reverse complement strand
ATTACAATCTATACGAGCAGTTATTATTTATAATATGTAATTCTATAAAACTTAAGGTTAATATCATCACGATTGTGATATAAGAAATCGTATTAGATTAAAGACTTCTTTTTGTTAATAATATCTCACTTTCCGTCTAGACTAAAGGTGACTTCGAATCGAATCAAATCGAATGAATTACATGCTCTCACCTTAAAGGACATTTGAAGTTATTTTTGTTAGAAAAGAAAATAAACCCGAACAATGCTATTTCTTCCTTAGAAAAATATACTGCGAAAGGTGTGTGAAAGACGAATCACTTTAGCTCAAACAACTGAAACTTCATTTGAAAGCAGTTTAAGCTAGAAAGCCAGATCTTATCGGGCATCTCGCGATTGATAGGAGCAATGCATCACCTGGCTTCCGTTGCAGCAACGATCTTGATTCGGTCCTAATGCACCTACCTCCCACATCCAAGCTCACGTGACTCATGCTACCAACAATCATTGACCTCTCGGTTCACTAACAAGAGTCAAAGGCGCCGAAGTATTACCAAGCGTGTGTGAGAGATCTACATGTACTGGTTTGGACACATCCTCAGTTGGGCTACTTGACGTTCCATAGATAAGATTGGCTCCCATCCGTTTAACACCTACATCAGCTACCGAATATTGATATTCAAATTTATTATTAGTGAGCGTGTTCGATTCCTTCGCTTTTAAATTTGAATTTTCAAAATTGTACGATAGAAAGAGGTTTGAATTTCCTTTTAGTATTTAACACCTACCATCTAATGAAAGGTAATATTTTAGGATAAAAATAGTTTTTATAGCAGCTCGCAAAATATATTTGAAGTGTGAAAATCTCAATACCGAATTAGGAATAAAAACTCATCACTCACTTTATCAAATTCATTGAAAACTAAATAAGAAATATCAAATTTCTAAATAAATTCGATGTTTCTTTTACGAAAGATTTCTAGCTAAAAATATTTATTCAACACATTATAGCATTCCGTATTCCGGTATGGAGCCATGGAGTTAAAGAAGATAATAGATAATTTAGATAACAAGAAAAAGCCATTCTGAGGCGTCGCTGCCATACCAAGTAAATTGTGAATATTACTCAGATGCTCAACGAAACTCTTTCGCGTAGGAAACGATCCCGTCTTCTGATCGGATACATTTATGCTGGTTTATGTGTATTTATTTTCAACATACCTTTGATTATGTCTGTTTATCTTAAATATGATAGTAAAGTGTCTGGATTACAATAAGGATAACTGTAAGGCATAGATTTGTTTACTAGGTACTAGTCTACATAAAATAAGTTTGGTATAATTGCTTGAATTGTATAACGGTGCTGCTTTAGGCCTACCTCAAAAATCGTTTATTTCGACTTTGTTACTGCAATGATGGCATATTTTTGCAGTAAGCAGAACGTAATAGAAATGCGTCGAGGGTTGTCATGGAACACTTATTTTAAATCAGAATCATATTTTCAAATCTTGCAGCAACTTCTATTATAAATAATTATATTACATCGGTGATAGTGATCCATTTGTTCAACTATGATATTACATATATTTATTGTATATATTGATATCACTGGACAATGAAAGTTTTACTATAATAATATTATTGTCCGACTATTTTAAGTAGGTACATAGTTCCTGTCGGCGGTACCTATATAAATAATATATTCACATTTATTGTTTGAAAGACTTGCTAAATTCTATTTACAACAATATTTATGCTATTTTATCTTATAACTAATAAATGTCTTTGGGTATGTAGCTTGGCATTACTATCTCATGAATCTGGTGTTGTTGAGTACCATTGGCACTATCTGTACATGAAATAAAACTAAATGAGTGGTAATTAATGACAATGCGAACATAAGGTATTAGGCTACGTTCCAAATTGCAATTTTAATGGTCACAGCTGCTCGTGGCCATGGCATGATTGGAAGTACTAAGTTAATGCTAATATCGTTATGAATAAATGCAAACTGGTCATAATTTGTATGAAATAATCGATTATAACCGGGTTTGTATTCCGTTAACGTTATGAGACTAGGTTTTGACGGCTCTTGTTCGAGTCCCGGCGAGGGCATTTATTTTTATTTATCACAAATATTTGTGACTCGGTCACGATTGTTTTCTATGTAAGTGTATTTATCTATTCGAATACCATGACAACCAGAGTCTTTCACAGTTAATTTTTTCTATGGTAAGCACATCTGTTACGACATTGTGGTATTTATCTATTATAATAATTATATCGACTATACCCACAATGGCCACAACACAAGCCTTAATTGAGCTTAGTATGGGATTGGGTTGATTTATGTTGGCTTATGATATTTTCTATTTTTTTTTCTTATAGATCTACTAATATTATTCTTGTTATGAGACTCAATATACCTACCTATGCAAAATAATCTTTTTTTACACTAGTTTTTCGAACATTTAGTCCTATATTCTTAAAGTTACTTGGTACCGGGGTAGGTATTCCTGTATTGACAATTATTTATGACGCTGAAAAGTAAAAATTTAATAATAGGTTTTAGGTAGTAAATAAAAAAACATTTTAATACAGGGTGTAAGTCTAATACGGGCGAAGCTTTTAATGGGTGTTAGTTTACGACATAATAAGTACATTCAAATAACTTTTACTTAAAATTAGAGCAACAAAGTTTTCCATACAAAATAATTCGGCGCGCAATGTAGAGCAACATACGCGAGTTAAACACTCGTTGACAGCTAATTTCAAAAGCAGATGACATAACTGACATGTCAACAATAACAAATGTTCGTAGGTACCTACATTGCTGCTCCGATAGTCTTAAAAAAATTCTGTTGGGTCGTAATTAAGAGTAACTTCAAAAAAACCTTGTAATCCATGATTACACTAATGAATCCCATGCCTGGTTTAATTTATCGCCCGTATTAGATTTACACACTGTATAATAACTGCCCGAACTCCATAATGTAATCCGTTAGTGACAACGTGTCTTCAATACAAAATTATAAGGTTTACATGTCACATAACAATTTTAAAACACAATCAAATATATAAAGTTGTTCTGAACAGTATTTTTAAGAAGGTTTATTCAACCTTATATACGTTAGAAACTGGATGCGACGATGATATGTATATATTTTTTTATTTATTCATAAAATCAGCATTTCAGTAGTACCACAATGCAATGTGGACTTCAATATAAGTATTCATTTACAATTAAGACATAATATCACAAGGTAACAATAAGCAAAACATACAAATTAGCACATATCAGATGACTCCCTTTTATCCATCGCCTCACAGAACCTCATACATTCAGCACACAGAGCCGTCCAGATAGGTACTAGCAAAAATCCACAAAGTAGTGAGTACTGAATTTTTTTTTTTTTTTTATACCACGTCGGTGGCAAACAAGCATACGGCCCGCCTGATGGAAAGCAGTCACCGTAGCCTATGGGCGCTTGCAACCCCAGGGGTGTCACATGCGCGTTGCCGACCCAATAAGAACTTGTACACTCCTCTTTTGAAGAACCCCATACTGTAGTCCAACGGGAAAACCTCGGCAGGGAGCTCATTCCACAGACGGACCGTCCGCGGGAGGAAGTTCCTCTGAAACCGCACGGTGCGCGACCATTTAGGTTGCAAGGTGTGAGGATGAGCGCCCAGTCGGTGGCGAGCGGTGCGATGGTGTAAAGTGGACGTTGGCATCATGTCGAACAGTTCTTCAGAGCACAACCCATTGTACAGACGATAGAACACACATAAGGAGGCGAAGTCTCTCCTTAGACTTAAGGGTTCAATACCGCCTGTGAGTCTGGGATCGTCGACTATTCGGACAGCTCGTCTCTGAACCGAGTCAAAGGGTGCAAGCTGATATACAGGTGCTCCTGCCCAGAGGTGACAGCAATACTCCATATGGGGTCTGACTTGCGACTTATATAACAGAAGTCTTTGCCCCGGAGTAAAGTATCCCCTCGCTATTGAGCACCCCGAGCTTTTTGGATGCCAGCGTAGCTTTTCCCTCTAGGTGACATCGGAATTGGACGTCGTTGGAAATGTCGACTCCGAGGATCCCAATACTCCCTGACATGGTAAGAGCTGTGTCTTGGAACTTTGGAGCCACAGTAAATGGGGTTTTTTTAGCGGTAAACGCGCAAACTTGTGTCTTTGTGGGGTTGAACCTGACTAGGTTATCCCGACCCCATAACGAGACTCTAGATAAAGTATTCTCGATGTCAGACACAAGTTTTCCGCGACTTTCCAGTACCACAGAGCGAGGGATATTAGCACGGCCTGTGTAAAAAGTGTCCCCAGTCCTGTCATCCGCATAGCAATAGATGTCGCCGATAGACAACATGTCATTGATATGCAGAAGGAACAGCGTTGGGGATAGCACAGAGCCGTGCGGGACGCCAGCGTTTATGACCATGCTATCAGAGCAGCTACCGTCTACTACGGCACGAATGCGTCTGCCGGACAAAAAGCTAGCAATCCATCTGCATAATCCCTCGGGCAGTCCATAAGATGGCAACTTCGACAAAAGGCCCCTATGCCAGACCCGATCGAACGCCTTCGCTATATCTAGGCTGACTGCCAAAGCCTCGCCTTGACTCTCAATGGCTGATGCCCAGCGGTGAGTGAGGTACACTAGAAGATCACCGGTAGAGCGGCCGTGGTGAATGGAGGAGGAAAGCTCAAGATGAGTGGCGTGCCTTGGCTCCAGCAGAGGATTGATACAATCTAATGATAAACACCATAAAACTAGAGGATCTGACCTCAAATCCAAGTGAGAGTAGTTATTCGTATGTTCATCTCAATTACTTGTTCCTCAGTCATAGTAATTTTCAATCGACTTCAAAAAAAGGAGGAAGTTCTCAATTTGACTGTATTTGTGGTCCAGTTTTAATTTGGTCTAGTTTTGACAATGGTCTCCATGAGAAAACAATATAAATCATTAATTTGCAAAACTGACAAATGGACGGATATTAACTCAATATAACGCCAACCGATAAAGTATTATTATGTCGATAATTTTTGATCATAATTATTTGATTTTTTTAACCGACTCCGAAACAGATCGAGATGGTCCAGTTGCCACAAAGTCGGAGTGTGATGATGATGAGAAATCGATTGAAATTTATTTTTTTATTTTATGTGAAGGTTGCAGGAGTCCGTTGGATGCGGGTGGCACAGGACTGGTCATTATGGCAATCTTTGGGTGAGGCCTATGTTCAGTAGTGGACGTCTTTCGGCTGATATGATGATGATGATGTATTCAAGTATCCTGTACAAGCCTTGATTGAGCTTACCGTAGAATTACGAGTAGGTCGTTTTGTGTCCCATGATACTCGTCAGCAATCGATTATTTTCTAACGAGTTCGGTGAAAATTTTAATGAGCTTCTATATTTCCTGAAGACGAGAATCAATCAATTTCGTTCTTGGAAAATATGTTCTCCACGAATCATCTCCGTTAAAAACGAATTCCCTGGAGAAATATATTATATACCTGAAAGCCAATCTATCGTATACGTAATTATTTTTGTATTTTTATTTCTAGGGCACCGAGTTCAAGCACACAGATATTAAACTAGGCAACTAACAGTATAGACAATAATCTCCATATATATAAATAAACTGCCTAGAGGGCATAACATCATCAGCCTGTGATAGTCCACTACTGGACGTATGCCTCTCCTATTAACTATGCGTATAGACGCATTAGGAGGTAAATGCCCATAATCGCCACGCTGGGCAAGCGGATTGGCGATCGCAGTAATGCGTCCACTATGATGACGCTGCTGCCCATCATTGGGGTGGTGACAAATGTATTCTTCATGCCGTCACCACAATCATAAAGCATAACTATCACAATATTTAAGTACTTATAGTTTAACGACCATCTCTCTCAAATACGTTCCAGTAGAAACAACAACGCCAACTCGACCGGTATTAAACTACACCATTTGGCAAATAAAACCGGTTCCGCCTAAAATATAGAGAGGCATGTAACTGAATATAAAGTTTTTCCTTTTTGTCAACACTAGTGAACTATCGGATGCTATCCCAGAATTGGCAAAGAAACGTGATTTTGCATTCGCGTATAATATTTTGTGTGAGGAAGGATAAAGAAGTTCCGGATTGAATTTGTCGAGCAAAATTTTTGGTTGTAACTTTACTTTTACGCACGTAATATATTTTAAGGCGATTTTATTGTTGTTAATACTACAACAATTTATTACGATATACGTTAAAAAAGAGTATACAAAAGGAATTCGCGAGGGGCAATTAACGCCCTATTTGATCGTGTTGTTTACAGCACATACGGCTGTTCAAGTATTTTACCCTAGGGCGGTAAAGTAGAACTTTATAGCGGCAATTACACTTAGTTTTTAGCCAAGTGCAGTCGCCAAATCACAAAACCTTTGGGTAGCGGAAACAAGTTAAAAAAATAAATCATTAGGTGATTGCAACATACCTGTGAGTCTTGATGAATTACTTAAGTTCAACTCAGATCTCTCCACACTGATTGTATTTTGTTTGTAAGTTTACGAGTATAATCGTAATGATGAAGTTTATATAGTATGAAAAATATAATGAAAAAATTGCCATGTTTTATTACAAAATAATAATAACTCATTACGTGCCGTGTGATACCAACTCCAGTGAAAGTTAGAAATTCTACACTCGAAGTTGTTGACGAATATGTATACCTGGGACAAACAGTCCAGCTGGGTAAGTCCAACTTCGAGAAGGAGATCAATCGTCGAATCAGACTGGGTTGGGCGGCATTCTGGAGACTACGCAATATCTTCTTGTCCAATATACATCAGTGTATCAAGTCGAAAGTCTTCGACCAGTGTGTGTTGCCAGTGATTACTTACGGATCTGAAACGTGGTCGTTCACTATGGGACTCATCAGGAGGCTCAGAGTCATTCAACAAGCGATGGAGAGGGCAATGCTCGGGGTTTCTCTGCGAGATCGCATCAGGAATGACGAGATCCGCAGAAGAACGAAAGTGACTGACATAGCCCGAAGAATCGCCAGGTTGAAGTGGCAGTGGGCTGGCCATATTGCCCGGAGGACCGATGACCGGTAGGGTCGGCGTGTTCTCGAGTGGCGACCACGCACTGGACGGCGCAGCGTGGGAAGGCCCCAACTAGCAAAATTTCGTCATATAATCGTCGCGGAAACGTAACATATTCAGGCTTTTAGCTTATGAAATTGGTCATAAAAACGTAATAATTACGTTTATATAACGCGATTTGGGCCCATATTACTCAGCTTTTTAGGCATATAAAAGCCATTTAACTGAAACTGCCACCACTTATTAGTCATATAATAATAATCGCCGTGACCACTTTATAGCTAACTAGCTGTATAATAGCGACTTATATAGCTTTTATATCATATAAGAGCCATATAACCGTTGAGTTAGTTATTTATTGATCATATAATTGCTACTTATATGCCAAATTTGTGGAATAAAAGTGTCCAGCGAAACTAAATAGAAGACGGATTGACAACTTGCTCGTGCATATAATTTTGTTAGTGCTAGCTGGTGTAAACAAAATTAAATCACTTAATGCCGTTGAGTATGTTTTGACAGAGCTATCTAAGTAATATATGACCATGTTATAATTGGCATTATAAATTCTACCTAATGGTGAAAATGTATTGCGAATACCACTTTACTGATAAAGTATACTATATTTAGTAGTAAATAATGAACGCGCCACTTTAATTATTAGTTATTACAATATAAATTATATAAATATTTTTAATTATTACGAAGGAAACTACTATATGACATGTATACGATTAACATATCATATAACTGCTTCGTATTAGTTTTTATATAGCAAGTTTAGTGGTTTAAGCGCCATGACACCTACAGGTAGATACGTCAATCATATAAAAGTAACAGCTGAAACCAAAAAGTTCTATAATAGCAATTATTTTTCCATTTACTCGAGCATAGGTCATATAAGATGTAATTATTCGACAAATAGTCAAGTAAGCGTCATGTAAAATCAGGTTACTCAGCATTAATCTTATATGACTCTTTAGTAATAAAAGATGTCGAGATGCTGAATAAAACACTCTTATAAAACAAGATATATAATTAGCTGTTATATGACTTCATTCACAATAGTCATATAATAGCAACTGCGTTACGTTTACTCGACTTTTTCTCACAAGTCATAAGTCAGCCATATAAGTTTTTGCTACTTGGCAAAAAAGTCGTATAAGCGTTTTATAAATGTGTCTTTTTCAGCAACTTCTTAAATGACTCTTAAGTCATATAAGAAAGTCGTATAAACGTGTATATGACATCTTATACGACTATTATGCTATTGCTGTATAAATTGGCCTTATACGACAGGTACTGTGTAATTTGCGTTTATATGACTTTTATACGACATATTGCTGTATAAGCTGGCTTTATACGATAGGTACTGTGTAATTCGCGTTTATATGACTTTTATACGACTTATTAGCTGAGTAAGCTCGATGTTATATGATTGTTTTGCTAGTTGGGGCCCCCCACAAGATGGAGCGACGACCTGGTAAAGGTTGCGGGTGTCCAATGGATGCGGACAGCTCACGACCGATCTTTGTGGAACTCTCTGGGGGAGGCCTACATTATCTACATTAATCATTTAGGTACATCCATCCCTAGAGCACTCATATTACAGTAAAAAATCGAACAGGAAGAAATTACTGCCATTATCAACTTACGCGTTAAGTCTATCCCACAAAGGATAACCGAATGGAAACCACGTACCTTTTGAATATCGATCTATCTCTGAAAACCATATATTTGGGACGAGTAAAAGGAAAACGCGCTCATACTAACGAGATTGTAAAAGGTAACTGAATATACCTACCTCCAGAAAACTCTCGCTTGGCCGAGCAACGTGAGAGGCATATTTACATTTTTTAGGGTACCGTCGTGAATCTGTAGAGTTCAAACTTTTCGTTTTGCATGCCGGACGCTTGCAAAATACCACTACGGTCCAACGTCGGTGGTTCAGTAAAAAAAGTTAATTTTGAATTCAGTAGAATATTTTAGCGAAAAGTTTAGTAGGTAAGGTCAATGGTAAATGCGGCATATATTTCGGGGAGACCATTGTTTACGTTTAGAGGTGTACCACGTAGGTACACATGTACGTAGAGACAGTGCTTAGATCATTTTTTTTGTCTTTCTCGTAAGTGCCTTAAAGTCTAAAAGAGAAAAGAAGAAGACACCAGGACTTTATACGGTCTTACCCTATGTACAAAGGGGTTTGACAAAAAACTTTTTTTTTTCAAAATAATAATCACTTATGATTGCATCTAATTGCAGATAGCGTCAGGGGCATGACGTCTGTGATCATCTTCAAAAGAACGATTTTATCGTTAACTTGTAAAATTAGGTGTTAAATGTTTTATTCAATACGGCCACCAAGCTTAAACTTTATTATGAAACAGTACAGTTGACTGTACATAATTATCGCTTTCTTTTAATAAAATAAAATTTGAGTATTGCAATCCCCAACACAATTAGACAGAAACCAAACGACGTATAACAAACAAAACACAAAATAGAATTAAAAAAAATACAACACAAATATTCATCTAAATTATTATGTACGGAATCGAAAATATAACCACCGTATATTTTTTACGCATCCATTGCGGAGCAAGTTTGGTGGATGGATGAGTCCACGACATTTTGTGACATTAGGCTCCATTGCGCTTCAATACACGATACCCTTACCATCACTCTAAACAGATAAGCAAATGAATTGGAAGAGTTTTGTATTCGCTATTTAAGAAAGTAGCTAAGTACGTTTAAAGATAACATTCGGTATACATTCCTTTAAGGCATTGTGAGGAGTGATATGCGAGCTTGAGTGGTTCTTAATAGACGTTCATTTCTCATTTATATTTCGCGTCACAAATGTTTTACGTAGTCGTTCGTGATGTACCGAAATAACTGACATTTTCAGACGGTATTAAGTCTTTGTTACTAAGAGAAATGAAAAAAAAAAACGCACGGGCATACCATAGACGTGATGTTTTAATCTGAAGGTTGTAACAAATTAGAATACATTAAAAAAAACAATCGTTGCTAAATGTAGCAATCTTTTCTAATTAGCTTCAGTGATCTCAGCTCAAGATATTTTTCAGTCTGAAAGCATAAAGCGGTCGACGACTCCAGCGCCAAACCAACACAGACCATTGCGGCTGTCTACAAACTAACATTATTTAAATGAATTCCACGTTTCTAATTAGACACGTCTTAAGGCACCCCCTCCACGTAAAAGGATTGTGAAATATTTTGGCAATTAGGCCTCCCGTTTTATTAAAGAAGTCCGTCGAGTGAAAAATTAATTAAAATTTAAGCCTTTCGGTGTTCCCTACGCAGCAGTTGCAAAATAAAAGGGCCTTCACATCTCAGCGCGCCGCTGAAGATCAACTGAATTAGATAATTTGAATGGTTTCATGCGGTATGCAGATGAATGGATTAAATTTTCATTATTGTTCAGGCACCACGCGGTTAGAAAGCCACGGGGTATTATTAGAATGTGCAGTAATCCTTAGTTATGAATATTACATATACAGCGTACGCGTGTTTGTCCCCTTGGGCTGCAAAAATAGATATACAAATACCTAGTATTTATGAATAAACAAAACAATCCATTCAGTCAATTGCTTCACGGGAATTTTAGTTGGCAGAAGGATAACAAAAGCTATATCAATCACTTGTGCGAAGAGATTGTTGCAAAACTTTCTTGAATATACCTATATTTTACAACATGCACGTTCCATAACTATGTTAGTAAGACATCGATTTTTTTTTTGGTTAAATTCGATATAAAAAAAATACTTTACTGTTTTTTGTAACTGTAGAGTGTAGGTACAACGTTTACACAGTATTGTAATAGAATTAATCAAGAATTCAGTGCCTAGTATAAATAATACCAAGCACTTGTGTAGCAAACAATGCTCATGTATTATCAAGACCAGATATAACATCAAGACTCTCGGGATTATGTGTGATATATACCTAAGAGACGTGACGGTTTGGCTTTTTCTCTGTAATTTGAACACCTGCCAGAGAAAAGGTTTCTTGAAACGAAATATATGTTACGTGTAACTACATATTCAGGCCATGTAGTGAATATGTCTGCGAATAGCACTTGTATATAGCTGATAGATAAAGCAGGTTCTAATAGGCGACGGTAAGTAATTAGTTAGGTACTATCATATGACGCGTGTTTAGGTGTTACGTAAAACAATACTTAAATGAATTATCTGTGTTTCTTACAGCCTAGCGGACAATATTCACCAATGTATTGTCTGAATTGAAGCAAATTTATAAACAACAGCAATATAATACTCGTACAATAATTATTCACTTTTTGAGTACATGTTGCATAAAACCATAACCCTTTATTTACTATAGTCTTAGCGCTTAACACGGCCTCTTTATCAAGAGAACAATAATTGCATTCAAAATCAAAGATGGACGGCCCGATAACGCGTGGGTATTTTCACTAATTAAAGCCAGACATGCACTGAGCAACAATTAAGAGGACCGATGGTTGATAAGCCGAGTCGATAGCCGTAAGATAGCGCTTAGTGAAGCTGTAGAGCGCTTCACACCTTATTAAGGGAGGTTATCGCCGTTTCCTTGAAGTTTGGCTGCATTGTCAGCGCTGGCATTTTGATCAGGTCGTTACGAACACGTTAACTTGCGATAAAAAGTAATTATTACTACTACGCTCTCATTGCCTTATTTGATTAAATAGTGAAATTAGTGATGCTGTCTACAAAGCTGCAGTTCACGAGTTGAAATTCTTGTAAGAACATAATTCTGTTTCTCTGAGATTGATCATTATCATATCAGCCGAAAGCCCCAAAGGTTACCTCAATGACCGGTCCTGCGCCACCCGTAACCAGCAGAATCATGCGACCTTCACCAAGTCATTAGTACACCAGTGTTCACGTTGACTGAAATATGTACCATTTTATTTATACATTTATAATGACCTAAGTACATCGTCAGCATAATACAAGCTTTGCTTAAGTAGTTAGGGGATAAGTTGAACTTCGTAAGTTGTCCCCGAATATTTGTAGGTACTATACAGAACTGTATCCCTTTCCGACCGGTTTGATATAATCCTGCAAATTACTTTGCAAAAATCCTGTCACCAAGTAAATTGTATTTTCGAGCTCAAACCTATACCGATCGAATCTGCAGACACTTGCCGACACGTAAAATTAGCAAATACCTTAGGGCGGCCGCATCAGTCAGTCGCAAGACAGCGTTGAAGATGGCGATGTATTTTGGTGGGAGTAGGTGCACATGTAAGTTCGTAATTTCGTATATTTGCGGTAACAAACATTCTATTTATTGAGTGATACTTACTCTTAAAGAGTTAAACGTTTTTATTTAGCACAAATTAGAATAAAATTAAGTGATTTTGTGTAAACAATAAGCCCGTAAATAATAAGTGCACAAAATTGTAGGTTCGGACGGAGCTCGTCATAAATATTTGCACGGATATGCATAATCGGTCTTTGCGCATAAAATGAAACCAAGAAAGATAGTCATATGTTTTGAAGAATTGGTCACATATTTCGTCTAATTCGTTAGGTATATATTTCATCGTATTTTAATTAGCGTATCCAAGGAACTGGGTTAATAATATCTTGTATTTTCATCTTTGTTAGGCACTCCATAGGTGTCCATACCTAATATCTCTCGAATTGCTTTGGCCTTGCTATTATGAATGTTGCTCTTTTGAACTCTTCTTAAGTTTTGCTTATTTGTGGATGAATGAAGAAAACACATTGTAGAAGGACGTCCAATCTTGATAGTTCCCGGTAAACTTTGCTATGTCTATCTTCAGAAGCTTCACATCATCACTAAAGCTAGGTGCGAGATTACTGCTAATTCTGCTTATGCACGACGTAGTAGTTTCTAGCATAAGCTTTTTAAGTATTTAACCACAAATATTTTCTTGTTTGGCTATTAAAACTCGTTAATTCCGTTCACATCTTTAAATCTATTGTTGAATTACTGTGGAAAACTCAATGTGTAGTAAATATCGTTTTTTTTTCTTGTGTGAATATGTATAATGTAATGTAATTTACAGATTCTTCGTTTTTCCTAGTCAGTAAAAGTATATTCCAAATAGTACTGGTTATTACACGTAGACTCCAAAAAATCGTCGCTTTAATCCATTCATCATATTATTATTAGCATTGATAATACATTTTTATCTTCTCGAAATCATGAAGTGAAAATTTTGATTTTTATTTTCTAATTTACCGTCTAAAAGTAGCTTTCACATTTAAAACTCATTTATATTTACGTTTGACATCCATCGTTGGGTCACCAATTTACATAGGTGTGCTAAAATTCAACTCAATCTGCCCAGTAGTAGTGTCGGAGTAAATCGGTTGTAACAGACGGACAGATGGACACGCCAGTGATCCTATGAGTGCTCCGTTTTTTTTCTTCTTGTGGTACGGAACCCTAAAAATATAAGATCGCTTATAATAGGAAGTTTTTTCATAAATAATATGTTTTATTAATGTTTTTATGTATGTCCATACTAATTTGCAAGATCTTGCATTTACGTATAGATCCTGAACGTCACTTTCGTGCATGCGATTTTTTTAATGATAAAAGGCAATTCGATTTTTTTAATTATTTTTTACAAGTATACGAAGATAATTTAAAACGATCTACATACATTTTTCATAAGATTTTAGAAAATGTTTGTCTCGGTCGTAAAGGAGTATGTAGGGTTCATGTCCATTTAAAGTATCAGGAGTGAATTGAATAAAAGCACGACTACATAAATGTTAAACTTCCACACTATTATGGCATCTGATCCAGGTATTAGCTAAGCTTCATGAATTATGTATTTCATTAATTATTATAATTGCAATCACTTATTCCATTACTTATAACAGAAACTTAACATACAGTTACGTTGTCTAGAACTGCAAAAAACTTCAACCGATCAGTTATTAATCATCTTATAAAGTCTCATATGAAACCATATCCTTGGTAAAGACAACTAAGTACCACGGCGTTACTACGAAGCCATCTCCATATCGAGTCTGATTCTTCAACCTTATTTAGAATCTAGAGAAACATTTCTGACGTCACATACTAGCGCGTATAGCGGTTACCCAAGAAAGGCGTATATCTATTCGATTATTGCTGGACATACATCTCGATTGACGTACCTGTTCATACTGCTCGGAAATATGTGTGCATTATTTTACTTACGAAGTTGATATAAGGTGCACATTTGTATATATATTTATGACATCGCCTGTACGAATAGCGGTAGTTAAGTACGGGTAACAGTAGGACCAGTTGCAATTAATAGTTGCACTTATGCGATTTGTCCTAAGGCATGTGCCAGCGCCATTGCGCTCGGATGATGTGGAAATGAGTTTCTTCCTCGTTATTGCAATAAAGTTAAACGCTTGCCATGATTTTATTTTACACATGTTTATGGATAGGTACTTGATACGCAGTAGTAGGTAGTTATAAATATGTGTTTATTACGAATAATTACTAATACTGATCGCGTTATGAAATGATGCGCTTTTCGATAATGCAACGGATAACCAGTTTAAAAATTTAATACACTCGCTGTCAATAAATACGAACCAGGTGTAATTTTTTAAAGAAAATGCCGCAAACGGGTTGATTTCAAAGAAATTTTTCAAATATTTACAGGATTGGTAGAATAATTTTTAACACCGGATAGTATTGTAATTTTTCTAAATTAGTTAATCATTAATTCAAAGAAAAAATGATCGTTAGATCGATTTTTGCAGGCAACATAAAACTAATCTTTTTATTTCAATTCCAAAATACATAAATATTAAATATTATAAATTCAACAGAAAAAAACCAATGCATAATGTTTATATTCATTATCATATTTCATGTTCATGTTCATATTTGAAGCGTACTTTCGTGAATAAAACACATGTATGTACAAAATATTTATATTTTGGAGTAACGACACGTAATTCTTTGACCGAGAGTGTAGGTTTGAAAGTGACAGTGCAGGTTTAGAAAGGAACTTGAAATATGCACCACTTTATTGCGTATAAGTATGGTATAATACCGGCTAGCAGGTATTTAATTAATATTCAAGTAAATAGTTTCAGCAACACATAACTACTAACTTTGATACAAACATAATATAAAAATATTTTACACGCATAAAAGCGCATAAATTATCCCCTTATTCGTAAACCTCTCCTAACTTAGGAAGCTGATAAGAATTTTTTGTCCCTTCCAGTCTAATACACAATTGATAAGACCGAAAGGGACAAACAATACTTATAGAATTAGTACTTATATGAGTACGAGTAAGGGGTTTAGCAGTTCTCGAAAAGTTTGTACATTTGGATCAATTCGTCGATATCTATTGATAAGATTAAAAAGGTATGGGTTAAGGTGGTATGTTGGTATAGTCAATGATGCCAAACAATACCCATCACATTTCCCAAAATGTCCCAGTAAGTTTGTATGGAATTTCCTTCCTTTGGTACCAGATTCGTATACTTTTTTGGTAACAAAAAGGAACATTTCATCCAAACATTCTGGCACATTTGGAAAATGTGGTCGATCTTGCTCAGCATATACAGGATGAACGATATGAAGTGTTGCCAATTTCAAAGGACTGCGATTTTTTAGTTCCAACAATCTATTACTATAAGGAAGAAAAAAAAACAAGAGAAATAATACTACATTTTGTGATTAAATTTACTTTTAGTCAATATGACTACGTTTTACCTTGACTATGGTCTTCAAATGGTAAAAAAATATTTGCTCGCAGCACGTTTGTGATCCAGTGGTAGTGGTATATGCCAGTGAAATACGATCGCTTTCTTCATTGCATTTATACTAGCATGTTTAATTGCTCTCACCTTTCTCTTCAACACCAGATAAAAAGCCCGAAACTCACTGCACTGGATAAATGACAAGTGAAATTCGTTTTCAGCCATTTTTGGATCTTACGAGTTTTATAAGCAGAAGCTCAGTCTCGTTCTTATGTTTGCGGTCTACAACCCAAATGTTTGCGTGCCTAAGACTTCAATGCGATGTAATATTGTAGAAGAAGCAAACGATAGCTGAGCAGAAAACTAAATTAAACCAAGCAGCTGACTGTGTTTACCAACGGTTTATTGATCACTGACTTATAAATATTAACAATTTTGTATTATGACATATTTTTTTAAAAATAGAATAAAAGGACAACCAAAGACAATAAAAAAGTATAAATAAATTGTATAAAAACTATGTACAAATACAACCTCAACATTCCACCCCCTTGTGTGCAAAGCACACAAAATTAGCCAGGCCAGGCAAGGACTCTATGTGTGCAGCCTGACCAATTTTTTAGAGGGTCGACGAAGAAGACCACCTGAAGTATCTACGTCCACCACTCTGACTACACCATCTCTCCCAGGAAACGTCGCAGCGATGCGGCCACGTGGCCAGATACCTCTCGGTAAATTCTGGTCCACAATGATGACTAAGTCGCCAATAGCCAGGTTACGTTCTCTTATTTTCTTCAGTCTGGCGGGGTTGCATAGTTGGCAGAATTTCTTTAACCCATCGATTCCAAAAATGATCGGCTAATCTTAATGCCTTTCTCCAATCGGCACGTCTTAGCAGGTCTCGGTCATCAAGAGCTGCGGGTATGACTTGGTTTGAGGATGAGCTGATGAGAAAATGAAAGGGTGTTAGCGTTTCTGGGTCTTCGGGGCCTACGGGAACATGAGTCAGGGGTCGAGAGTTAACTATGGCTTCAGCTTCATGGATGAGGGTTGCTAGCACTTCTGGGTTTGGTGCTCTTTCTCGAAGAGTT
The DNA here is from genome assembly GCA_025490895.1 of Thaumatotibia leucotreta. Classification (NCBI taxonomy): domain Eukaryota; kingdom Metazoa; phylum Arthropoda; class Insecta; order Lepidoptera; family Tortricidae; genus Thaumatotibia; species Thaumatotibia leucotreta. The sequence continues at coordinate 21,993 of JALPQI010011545.1, read as the reverse complement.
GCGTTCAGTGCGACTTTGACGGAGCGAATTAACCTCTCCCAACAACCACCGAAAGACGGAGCGGCGGCCGGAATGAAGCTCCATTTAATGCCTTCAGACGCAGCAAAATCATTGACTCCTTGTCGGTAAAACTCTCGTAATATTCTATCAGCGCCGACAAAACAAGTACCGTTGTCAGAAAATATCGTAGCAGGCGCTCCTCTCCTTGCAATGAAGCGTCGCAAGCTCATTATAGCTGAATCAGCAGAAAGGGAGTTTACAAGTTCCAGATGAATAGCTCTGGATGTCATGCAGGTATACAAGGCCACGTAACGTTTCTCTTGTCTTCGACCAATCGTGGTGTTTATTGGGCCGTAATAATCTAAGCCCGTAAACGTAAACGGGCGACGGTGATGAGCAAGCCGTTCTGGTGGAAGGTTTCCGGTCATTGGGTTCATCGGTCTTGCGCTTTTAATACGACAGAACAAACATTTGCTGGTAACAGTGGTGCGTAAGTGAAGTAGCCAATATTTCTGTCGGATCTCATTCACTATCATTTCATTGTTAGCGTGTCCAGCCCGACGGTGATAGAAATGCACCAGCATGCGCACGACCGGGTGGCGACCGTCTAGGATAATAGGGGACTTGACTTCGGAACTAACACCTTATACAGCGACGATTCTGCCAGCTAGATGCAGTAAGTTGTCTGATCCCATTCTGGGAGAAAGTTTCGCCAGGCGACTGCTCTTTGGTAACAGGTCTCCACGTTCAATTCGTTGTATCTCGTCATTAAAAACTTCAGATTGCACCTCCTGCAGGACGTGCCTTTCTGCGGCTTCCATGAGTTCCGCTGATAATTTGTACGTTGACGAAGACTACCGCTAGGAGCAGCGTGATCTACGCGATTTAAGACCGAGCGAAATTTCGATGCAGCTTGCAAAACGCGAGCAGTGGCACGTAAAAGTCGTAGCCAGTCACTGAAATGGCCAAAATCCGCGGTGACAACCAGATGACCAACCACCAGTACAGGAGTCTGAGTCTGTTTGCGTTCTTTCTCAACTTTAGGCTGGCCAGCTGGTTCCACAGGCCAGTCCTCCGGGGACTTCAGAAGGAAGGAAGGACCTGAAAACCATCGGTGGTTAATATTAAGATGCAGCGGCTTGGTGCGCGTAGCATCATCTGCGATGTTCAAGTCCGTCGGTACCCATCTCCAGTCGTGTACACAAGTATTTTCGGTAATTTCTCCGACACGATGGGCCACAAAGGGTTTGAACGTTCGTGCGTCACTTCGAAGCCAACCGAGGACAGTTTTAGAATCTGTCCAAAGAAAAGTTCGAATTGGCTTTTTCTTATGGAATTCTTTAATTGTCACAGCAAGGCGAGAGGCAATCAATGCACCCTGTAATTTTAAACGTGGTATTGAAGTAGGTTTTAGAGGTGAAACTCTCGCTTTACTTGTGACAAACGCGAGCTTGACTGTACCATCGGCATACGAAAATCGCCAATAAGCGACGGTGGCATAGGCAAGCTCGCTTGCGTCTGCAAAAATGTGTAATTCTCTGCGGAGAGGCTCTCCGTTAAGCTTGGCGTACCATCTTGGGATCCTAATACGTGACACGTCAGACAATTCTCTAATCCATTCCTTCCACTTTAAAATTTGAGGCGATGGAAATGGCGTGTCCCAATCAATGTTTGATCTCCAGGCCTCCTGAAGAATTATGCGCCCTTTGACTACTATTGGGCCAAGAAAACCTAGGGTGTCGTAAACTTTCATGAGGTGAGATAACACTTTACGTTTATTAAAACTGCCCTGTAGTGCAAGCCCTTCTAAACCAGTTCTAAAACCTAATGTGTCTGTCACAGGATCCCAAGAAACCCCTAAAACTCGGACGTTGCATGGGTCGCTACCAAGTGGTACGTCAGTACGTTGTGTGGCGCACAATTCAGCCGGCACAAGGTGCAATGCTTCCTGTTCGTTAGAAATCCACCCACACATTTCAAAACATGCATTTCGATAAATGGTTACAACATCGTATGCCAGCTGGGCGGCTTCGGGGATGTCGTCCAGGCTATCCAGAAAATCATCCATGTAAGAGCTATGGATACTTGCTTCAGCTGCCGCTGGATACGAATTTTTATAAGATAATGCATTTTTATGCTTTATATACAGCGCAGTAAAAGGGCTGGACGACGCTCCGAAAATGACAGCTGTCATTCGATATTCTTTTAGAGGTGTTGTTTTCCTAGACTCTATGTCACGCCATAAAAATCGCAGTGCATCCCTATCTTGTTCGCGAATTCGAATTTGAGGAAACATTTCTTTAATGTCGGCAGTTAGGGCGACAGCGCCTTCTCGAAAGCGAAATAAAATTCCTAACAAGTTTTCTAAAAGATCGGGTCCTTGAAGAAGCATCGAATTTAACGAAATGCCTTGGTTCGTAGCTGCTGCGTCGTGGACAACTCTAAGTTTACGTTTTTGTGGGTGATATATTCCAAAATGTGGCAAATACCACCTTACGTTTTCGTTAAAATCACTTAAATTGGTTTTAAAACTCGTTTCTAAATTTATTTTATTGTTATTTGCATTTGGTATCTGGCTGTCAAATTTTTGTTGCACTTTATTCAGACTGACTGTACTAGGTTGGTCGTTATCAGATAAGGTTTGAGTTTTATTTGAAAAATCATTTGAATTATTTTTTAAGCACTTATTATTATTGTTGATGCTACTAATTAAAGCAGGATTATAATAAGTGTTAGGATCGCACTCCTCAGCATAATTTTTGACAATCATATTGTCAATAAACTTTTTATACGCGTTAGCGAAGGTGGCATTGCGAGTCATTCGCCGCTCGAGGCTTAAAGCTCTTGACAAGGCTTGTGGGTAGCTGTCGGGAACAAACGATATATTATCACGCCATGGAAGTCCTACTTCATATCTACCACTTGGCAGGCGAGTGGTGGTAGCATCTAGAATTTCGACGGCTCGAGAGTCTAGCTTGCTATGTAAGGTCTCGCGCTTAGAGATGCCAAGCGAGTCGAGTTTGTACTGTTTCTTTATGAGTAATTCTAGGCGTTCAGTCTCAGAAGGCTCGTTGCGTTCAAATTTACAATGGTTGACAAACTCGACTGGCTTAGTTTTGCTGCACGTCGGTCCGTACAGAGTCCAACCAAGCCAAGTGCGACAGGCCGCAGGTTCGGTACGTTTACCTTCACGAATCTCGCGAGATATTGAATTGTTGGCGTTGCGTCAGTATAGGTTAAGTAATCGGCTAAGTCACTCAAATGTGCGTATGACTCTACAGTATGTCTAGACAATGTTTGGGTGTTTAGACCTAACGATGAACAAGCCTTAGCGCGCTTTACTAAGTGAATATTGGTTTCGTACTTACCTCTTATGTAAAAATCGACGTATGCAATTTTTGTAGTTTTTTGTAAACCCATTATACCATTGACAGTTATGCACTCTTCGGGTCCTAACAGCCCCAAACGAGCAGCCACACTAGAATCAATTAATGTCGCCGTGCTGCCATCATCAAGAAATGCGAAAGTATCGTAATTCCCCTTTGGACCTGATACTGTCACTCGTAATACTTTTAACATTGTTACGGAGTCCAATAGATTTGACATTATACGTTGGTCAAGTGAAATGTCAGTATTAGTCACAGTCATATTTGACAACTCTTCCATGGCTGGCAAAGAGTTTGGCATGTCCTGTTTAACATTATTTTCAGGGATAGACACACACTCGGTGTTGTTACATTGAATACCGCTCGGTTGAAGTAAACTCAATGTATCATGCCATCCATGTAAAAGAGGATTATGTCGAAAAGTGCAACCATCAACTCCGCATGCTGGCAATATTTTACAAGTTTTCCAAAGGTGTGCCTTACGCTGTAAACATCTGTAGCAAATCTTTTGCTCGCGCTGCCAACGCCATCTATCTTCAATTGATAAAGGTAAAAAATCCTTACAATCTTTAATGTTATGGTGCGAGTTTTTGCAATAAACACATTCTGTTTTACCGATTGTTTTATTTTTAATTTGATTAATTGAATGAATATTTTCACGTTTTAAAGTGACTCGTGGCGGATGGCTAGTTACGGCAGAAGACCCTATTATTTCAGGCGATAAGGCAAATTTAATATAACGTTCGTTTCGTGTTCACGAGTCAGAAAATCCGATAACAGTTCTAACTTTGACTTGAAAGGGTTTGTTGACATTTCTGTCAAATCTGCAGCATAGTCAGACCATCTCATTTTCATTAAAGGGTTAAATTTGCCTAAAATGCTATGAAATAATTCTGGCGACTGTAAATATTCTCGTAGACCGAGTAGTTTAATAGTAGACAGACTATTGCGTAACTTATTTGCGAAGATACCTATGTCTTTGAGGTCGGTGCCGAGCCGAGGCAGCGTCTTCAAAATTTGCACTTCGGAGAACACAATCATCTCTGGGCACGCGAAGGTTCTTTCGAGCGCAGCCATTACTTCTTCGGGAGCTGCCGCTGAATTCAGCAAGGAGGCGACGGCTTCGCGTGCAGGCCCGCGGAGCGCGTTATATAAACGCGCGGTATTTTCTGCGGGAGAATAGGTCGCTTTAGTACTGTCAAACAAATATTTAAATTGAAGCCACTGTGATGAGTTGCCGTAATATGTAGGCAGCTCAATTTTAGCTTTCGTCGGCTTGTTCTGCGCAGCAAGCGCTTTGGCTGCGGCGGCCGTATCGGCAATAGCTTGTATAAGCATAGATGAGCCAGGTATTGGCTGTGTAAAATCATTATTAAATTCATTCACTGCGTTAGTTGGCCCGTCGTGACATTTCGAGTTTTGACGTAATAAAGGGCCATTAGTAACCAAATTTTCTCCTACGGTAGGTTCTAGAAGCGGGTTTAAGGCCGCTCCTGAGGGGTCGGCAACCAAGGCGTTGACTACTGCTTGGGAGAGTGGCAGAATAGTGTCACCAGTTTCAGTGGGACGCCTACCCTGATTTATGTCACGAACCCAAGATGCTGTACGAGAATATGCATTAGTACTAACCGTGCGATTGGAAGGATCCTCGGCTGCTAGAGCTGCTAGATTAGCTTCATTTTCTAGCTGTTCTACCTGTTTAACCTGCTCTAGTAGTTTCCGTTCGTGTTCAAGCTTGCGTTGAGCGAGCTCGTGTTCACGTTGAAACAATTCTTGCTCTCATTCAATGCTCTTGCGGGCCAATTGGGCTTCCGCGGTCAGACGTCGAGCCTTAATCGTGGCCGATGATCGCGTGGAGCCCGAAGCGCGTGACCTGCAACTAAGGGGAGCATTAACGTGTTCGGCAACGGTGCCAGTATCGCGGCACTCGCGTGACGTCCCGGGAACTTCGGGGGTAACTACGGGTAAACTAGTGGTGTCGGCCTTAGCGTGGCCCAGAGTTTTGGACCGGCCGACCCTACCGCTGCCCGAAGCGGGGGTACCCGTTTCCGAGCGCGTCACTTTTGCGCTTTTTGCTGGCGTAGCCAGCTGCTTGCTTTTAGATCGCGTGAACATTAAAGACGGGGAGAAGGACCAAATGTAGAAGAAGCAAACGATAGCTGAGCAGAAAACTAAATTAAACCAAGCAGCTGACTGTGTTTACCAACGGTTTATTGATCACTGACTTATAAATATTTACAATTTTGTATTATGACATATTTTTTTTAAAATAGAATAAAAGGACAACCAAAGACAATAAAAAAGTATAAATAAATTGTATAAAAACTATGTACAAATACAACCTCAACAAATACTTTGACACCAGGCTTAATACTCGTAAAATATATTTGGTAACACTTTATATTGTTCACCCTGTATTATTTGACAGTACCAGCCTACCAATTTTTATCAATGTCGAAGACGTGATCCAAATGTACAAACTTTTTAAGAACTGCTGCGGTTAGTGTTTTCTTATGATTAATTCAGATATTGAATACTCAACATCGAAGGTAAGACTGAAACGATTTTATGTTTACACCTTTTTCCATTTTACATAACGTTGAAGATCCTAAATAAATAATTCCAACCACCCCAGAGATCCCAGATTAAAGGGAGAAAAACGCAAGTAGTTTACGGTTAAAGCTGGGCGCTTAACCCTTTTAAGTTCACTCCTTTTAAGCAGCGAGGAAAAGTTGATTAAAAAACTCTGCGCGTTAACGCTCGATTTAACCCTTGCGTTAATCGTAACACAAACAATGGCCAAGCAAAATAATGTCGGAATCCGGTCGACAAATTAGACGACCTTTTTAGGCGGTCGACACTCGGTATTTAAAATAACAAAAGGGAAACTTTTTCACCGGCTTTTCCCGTTCCGTGGGCACGTACTACAATTTATATCGGGGCTGTATTTGTGTATATCACAAAAGTAGGCAGACTGAATGAATGTTCATATGCTACGTGGTGTTCAAATATGTATGAAAGAGAATACGCAATTGCTTTTTGGGGTCTATCGACATGTTAAACAACGGCTGGTACAGATTTAAAAGCTGATGTTGTAAGTCCACTTATCTACCCTTTCTAAAGCAAAATAAACTTTTAAATTACTTCATTGTTTTAAAAGCTTTTAGTACCTATTACATTTTAACTGACCAAACTCCAAATGTATTTTTAAGATTTATTAATAATGTGGTCATAAATATAAGATGTCATAATACCTATACCTATTAGCCGTGTGGTGACGGCAGTAGGAATACATTTGTCACCACCCCAACTCCTCCTGCGGGTGTCGTAAGAGTCGAATAAGAGATTGAAGTGTCACTGGCCATTATTTGATAAAAGATTGATGATGGGCAGCAGCGTCATCACAGCGGACACATTACTGCGATCGCCAATCCGCTTGCCCAGCTTGGCGATTATGGGCATTTACCTCCCAATGCGTTTATAGTAAATAGGAGAGGCCTACGTCTAGCAGTGGACTATCATAGGCTGATGATGATGATGATGATGATGAATACCTATGAAATATACCTAATTCATCAAATTCCTAGGTGTTAATCGACCCCGCTGTCTCATTCTTAAGATCGACTTACCGAGAGGAGTTGGCATCAGCCGCGAAGCTGAGCATGCGGCTTCGATCTCCGAATCGTTGGTGAACTAGGCCTTTCTTTGGTATACTACATCTTTATATTCATAATTTACCATATATACTACCTAGTGTGACTACTTAAAACAATCATCATCATCATCAGTCGTTCCCTCAATGCTGAGGATCGTGACATCATGCCCTGATGCTGCTGACCAGACAAAACAATATGATTAAAAAAAAAACAATAATTTAATTTGCTCCACAAAAATTCGTATGGTATACTCTGTTCGCAAGTCGTATAAGCAATTTATGCAGTAATTTATGAATTATTGATTTATTTATAAAGGTCCCTTATCGAAGGCACATTGCAGCTCAGGTCTACCGCGAACTTCTAAAAACGTATTACGAGCATCTGTTTCTGTCACTCCGTCTAAAGCGTCATCGATGAGACAGAGATAGATGTAAGAAATTTATGATTTCGAAATTCGTGGTAGGACCTTAGGCTTCGATGGATATTTTTTATTGAATCGATTTGGTAATTCACTTCGTAATTAAAAAATATTGGAAGCAACTTCCCTCGCAATATCGCGTTTATCGGTTAAAATACGGCGGTCCGAAACCGTTTTTCAGATATTAATTCCTAACAATCATAAAAGTTACTTTCATGGTGGCCCTAAAAAGTTACGGCCGTTCCCCGCGAAATATACTTTCTATGGACTTTATCTGGTTTCGGTTTGTCTACAAGAGGGATCTGGATCGTCGTAACAATAAAGCAATAACACTTAGGTATATTTTTTACTGCCGCAAGAATTTACTGGGATATGCCCACCCGAGGATGCGTATTTGAGTACGGTAATGGCATTCACGTACGTATTTTTCTCTTTCGGTACCTTATTACAAAATCTGTCTGGATTTATTTGCCTAGAAAAGGATTCAAATGAGTTTGAGCTCGCAGGAGTAATTTTATATAAGGGGTGGCTATCGCTAGGCTTTTGAATATTTTATGTTGAAGAAATAAAAATGGATGACGATTTACATATGAGTATGTAGTATATATATTACTATAAGTACTATAGGCAGGTATTTATAACAATCGGATTGCTATGCTAGACTGGGTTACCTAGTGATGCACCGTTCCCGGTAACTTACCAAAAACTGTAAAAAATTCCCAAATTATAACTTTCCCTGTATTAATTGGGAATTTATCAGGAACGGACATCTCTAGAGTTACCATGCGTAAACTTATCTTAATAAACTTACTGTTGTATTGATATAATTACCACATAAAGTAACCATGATTCTGCAATAAATGATATAAATGATTATGATTATGATTACTCAAAATCGATTCATGGAAATATCACCTTTCTTTCACTCTGAATACGGGTGTTTTCTCCATCAAGTGAATGTTGCAAATACGAGGGTTCGTAAATAAGTATAGCGACGATATGCTTGCAAGCTTTCATACAGGGTGTCGCAAAAATAAAAGGTGATCCATTTAAGGGCCCATCCACTATCACGATATACGATAGTGGATGGACCCTTAAATGGATGTTCTGATAAGGAAAACTGAGAAAAAAATTTTTCGCGTGTAAAATTTTCATTTTCTATTGAGGGTTGTTAGCCAATTTGGGCGACCGGCCCTACAAAAACTTTTGCTAGCAAATAGCGATCTTTTTTCATTATATTTTATTTATCAGATTACGATACAGAATGGGTCGTTAAAAATATCATAACAATTTTTCTTACAACGCGTATACCTACCTACTGTATCCTGTGACATCAAAGCACCAAAAATCTCAGCAAAGAACACATAAAATATCAAATGTCATGATCACCATCTCAGTCCTCTCACAAGGCCAGCTTTCATCTAATAAAATCCTAATCGCACCAACCATAAACCATTTCCATCAACGACGCCCTCTCCAAATCAACGCAGGAATAGCCTCAACTTTTTTCCCCACAGTCGATTGCGTGAGGTTTTATAATACAAGTTTGATGATTACTTTTTATTTTATTTTGTAGTCGTAACAAGTCGACAACGAGCCGAATCGAGACAATAAAGCATCTTTCAAGGTTGATGAGAGGAAAGTAATGATTATTGCTCACGGTTGTTGATCTGAGCTTCTGGTCGGCGTTCCTGCTATTTGATTCAAAAAATCATATATTTTTGTTGAACAAGTAGCATTTGTACTGAGGAGAAGTTTCATAAGTTGCGAAACTTCCATAGAAAATGTACTCGGGAATACAAATTAAACAAAATAACCTAATCAAGCCAAGACCGTTCTAGATACATGCTTTATGAATTATATTTACTGTCTTGTTTACTTATTTGCGATTTAAAAGAATATATAGCACATTTTTATAAGTTCTCATGGAAACATTCTTAATGGAAACTTACTATTAAATACTTACGTAATTTTTTTTATACCACGTCGGTGGCAAACAAGCATACGGCCCGCCTGATGGAAAGCAGTCACCGTAGCCTATGGGCGCTTGCAACCCCAGGGGTGTCACATGCGCGTTGCCGACCCAATAAGAACTTGTACACTCCTCTTTTGAAGAACCCCATACTGTAGTCCAACGGGAAAACCTCGGCAGGGAGCTCATTCCACAGACGGACCGTCCGCGGGAGGAAGTTCCTCTGAAACCGCACGGTGCGCGACCATTTAGGTTGCAAGGTGTGAGGATGAGCGCCCAGTCGGTGGCGAGCGGTGCGATGATGAAAAGTGGACGTTGGCATCATGTCGAACAGTTCTTCAGAGCACAACCCATTGTACAGACGATAGAACACACATAAGGACTCATTACTCGTAAACTTTCAAGTATGTTCCTTCAATTCAAAGAATGTTTTGCAACTTTTACATTGCTAGGAACAACTCGAATTGATTTTATTCAATATTTTTGAGTTGTGTTTTTTAAGTAGTAACACTACTTTGTAGGTACCTTATATAAATTATTCATATTAGATGTCATGTACCAAAGAAAAAATACCGAGTTTTCCAACGCCGGTGGGATTTGAACTCACATACTCAGCTTTCACGGCTTATGCCTAAACCACTCGGCTACTCTAGCTGGATTGACCGGCGTTCATAAACACGGTATTTTATTTGGTATCTAATAATATATGTATGTATAACCATAAAATCATGTTGATTAAAACCAATACTCTCGTCGAAAAGAACTTGTGATTTGCGAATCTGAGCTGAGTTGATGGAAACAGAATGATTAACCTAAATTTATTTTCTAAGAAAATGCTTTATATGAAAGTTGTTCCAGAGGTATATTTATGAATCATCTAAGAGTAGATATTTGCGCACATAAGGTCATAGAGTACTTTAATCAGATTTTTTGTAAATTCTAATAAGACAGTGAAAAAATTATCCTTAACAGTGCTATACTTGTGATAACATATAGGTATATTGTATGAAATTGAATGCATTATTATGTTGACTCATATATTACTTATGATACATTTTTTAAACAATTTTGCATAGTTTAGAATTAAATTTATTTGATACCAAAGTTACCAATACAGAAATAACTTTACTAGGTATTACTTATTTGTTTATTGGTCCGAGGTTTGGTTGGATTTGAAGGCATATGAGTATTTAGGAACGTAAATATGAGTGTTTCCGATTATACAGTTCAATAATTGTTTATTTTGTTCGAGTATCCATTGTTTTGTTTAAACTCCCGTGATAAAAACGTTCTTCGATTTTTACTCAAATAGGGATGTGTAGATCTATCCCTGTATGGGCAAAGTAGCATGCAAAGATACTTAGAATAAATCCTTTTCTTGTAGCTATGAGTTTTATTTTCATTTTGTGAACATAAGTAACATTTACACAAAATGAACTTAAGAAGCAAATAAGGTCGTTAGACTTAAGATACTAAAGAAACATTAGGAATAATTTAGGCTTTCGCAAGATTCTCTCGACTATTTCACACGTTGCGAAGCGCTAAAGCAAATATAACACATGAGTTACTTTGTTTAATCATTAAGCTTTGCTGTACAAGGTTTTTACTAAAAAGTACTTAACATAAACATTCCTAATAAACTTTTTAGTCATATTGCTACAACTCTCGACTCACAATCGATGACCTCGAAATAAGTCCTCCGATAAGTTCGTCTAAGCACAGAATAAAAATAAAATTACTTTGTTAGGAATCGAACCTCTATTCTCTGCACCAAACAAGTGAGTCAACCGGTCTGTCTTATCTCAAAAGTCCTCTCGCCGAATTAAATGAGATCACTTCAGATATGTCTCGTATTAGATAGCATCGAGTCGCGACTGACCAATATTACCATTTCTTACCCCTAACGAGCATTCGACTCAATCACCAAGTCCAAACTTGATCTCTATTTTAAAAGATTTGTTGTTCATCAAAGGGTCAAGGTGTTTCGAGTGAATATGTTCGGTAAGCTGTGATAAATCGCCTGCTACCTGCGCATACGTCGCGATTAGTATCAGGGTTCTGGACGATGTAACGGCTGCGATGTTACGCTGTGCTGCTTTAATCGTCAATATGATAGTGTCAGAACGGGTAATGACAATCATAATTACATTTCCATTAACATTGATACATACATTATTTATCAGAAAATCAAACGATAGCGATTATTTTGTACTTGGAAAAGTTTATATCGTGTGCAGAATTTGAAGGCCACAAAACATTACAAGTTACCCATAAAAAAACACCCCATATCAAATAATATTTTTTTGTTTTTATTGTACGGATTTTTTTAAATATGATAATACCTATATAGGGGCAATGATGTTTAACTGAATTTTGGGTATTCCCGTTAAAGGGACTGGGCTTGTTTCACCAACCACTAATAAAATATATCTGAAAATAAAATGTTACCTGTTCTCTTCTTTTATATGCGTGACTAATTTTATCTGACGGATATAAAGTCGCAGGAGTCCGCTGGATGCAGGTGGCGCAGGACCAGTCATTGTGACAATCTTTGGGGAGGCCTATATTCAGCAGTGGATATCTTTCGGCTGATATAATGATGACATAATATTTATCTGGGGATTATGAAATGGGCCGATAGTCGTTTATACGAGTAAGTGAACTCAAAATAACATAAAAGTAGTTATTACGAGTATCAAAATTTATCCGTTTACCATTACGGTTCCATAATTTGTCACAAACACAATATTTTTTCTATCCATACAGGCATACAGGGCAACGGCCGCGTCAAATGTTACACATGATTGCATTACATAAGTCATCATCATCACGGATCTGTTGTCGGGGACGAGTCGTTATATCGAGTTAAACTGAGTTATGATTGATGTTCCAAGATGTTAGGAAAATTAGAAGTCGGTTAATGACAGAGCTGCCACCTTATGGGAAAAGGTCTTAAGTTAGTTAGCTTCGCAGAATCAAAATACTGTTTAGTTTTAAGATGGTCCTGAGTGATGGTGTTGAAAAAAGGGTCACGGCGTTGAACATTTTCGGTTTCGGGTTTTGGCTACTGTCATAGGGAAAATGTGTTGTTTTAACATAATTTTAGTTCAAACGAAAGGTATTATTCATTCGGGAAGAGTTTTAGAGTAGGTAATACTCCTAGTTTCGTAATTACTTTATCGTCGGAATATGTTGAATCTTCTTGCCCTCAGATTTCATCTGAATTCATTCAACTAGATCATTGTTTTACAAAATATTCATTTATTTACCATAGAACACGGAATAAAACCATGAAAACGGATTATATCAGTTACCCATGGACCACGAACCCTGTAAAGTGTTCGAAACGTCGGGATGTAATTAAATTTTCAACACACTTTCTGTCTAAGCGCGCCATTGCTTGCATGCATAGCGGGAGTAAAAGAAAAGTGTAGGACCTAGGGAAGTGTACCTAGGGAATAATAGAAATGTCAGTACGTCACTTAATAATATTTTGTTTTAAAACTTATTTTTTGTCGGCAAGTGTGATGAAAAACATTGTATGCATCACGGTCAGTAAGCGGAATACTACCTAACTGGAGTCAATTGATGCACAATGTACAATAAATAATAAACCTAACCTGTACATAAATTAAAATAATGTTTAAAGTAAAACTTTTACCGTTTATCTTTAATATTTTAAAGCATATTTAAGCTATACACGATATTTGTGCTTTACCCAAGCTGATGAAGAAAAGTATTGTTTATTAAGATAATGCAACATAGCATGTAACGGCGCGGCGGCTCGACGCGAGGTACGAAATTTCTTTCATCAAATAATCTCGCCTCAAGCTACGGCAAAAGGATTTATAAATTGGCTAAAGCCCGGCATTAACGTTAAGTAAAACGTAAAAATGAGAAAAGCCTATAACGGGTATTATAACTTTCTAGCCGTCTGTGATTTTTGTTCTTTTATAGTATTTTACGTCGCTTTATCGTATTTTAGTTTCTTACCATTTTCCTTTCAAGTATATTTTTTATCTGTTCAAGCTTGCATTATCTATGAAATAAGATCACAAACTTAGGTTTACGTTTAGCTAGAGGGCTCTTCAAGGCATTTCTTGTTAATGTTAAATTGTTTTTTTTTCAATCCTTCCCAGTTTTATTGTATGTGATCTAAACGAAGAGTAAGTCATCGTTAGTGATCGTCGACATTACTGAAAGCTTTTTATATTGAGGTATTTTGCACTACCTCATAATTATAGTACCTATTATTGGACGACCTCCATATCTCAATCGGTACTTAGTTACCCTGCTCACGAAGCTGAAGGTTTCGGGTTCAAGTTCCGGTAAAGGCATTTATTTGTGCGTTTATCATTAATGTTGTGATTCGGTCGTGGTTGATTCCTGTGTATTTTATTTCAGTATCCTTCACTATTAGCTTTAAATAGTAAATATCAATAACTGATATTCCGGACATAAATTTCAAAAAAACTTATTGATATAACTCAAAATTTGAACTCTCAACCCCCGGATTTAAAGACAAATGTCTATGTCTACCACTGGGCCACCAGAGCACCCTAATGGAATAATTCAAAATAATAAATAGTGTCAATATTTTTGACGTGAGAATAATGGTGAAAAATTGTATCGTCAATAGCCAGCTTTACTAAACTTGTTTATACACATTATGTTGTTGCGACCGTATTCATATTATAGGGATGCGTGTACGTACGGGTATCCCGGCACCGCACAGATTACGAGCAACCTTTACTTTCTCAGCGGATTCCGACTTTTTTGCATTTTATAGCGTACAATTTAGTGGACTAATGGCGTGATCGCTACAAGCAAGAACGATGGTTATTTTTAATATTAATATTCAGTGGTTTATTAGCTCAATCGCAGCCTTTTGCGATTCGTTATGCAATTTAAATGTTTAAAATTCTGGGATTTAAATATAATGATGAGAGGAAAGTTTTGCCGTGTCATATCTCAAACTACTTGTGTTGCTGCAAGCTCAGTCTTATTGCAACGTAGTATAATGCTTAAATTACTAATTCCTTTATTAAGGTCTACAAATATGCTGAAAATATCTTAGGTATTCTCTTAAATTAGCCTCCAGGTAATGTTTCGAATTTACACATTGACTTTCTTAAAATATTTTGCAATATTAACATAGATTGTATGTTTAGTATGTTTAAATAATTTCAAACTTTTGAGAATAATAAAAAAAAGCTAGGATTATTTTATTCTCACGACATCTTTATACTGTCACAACTGTACTAACACACGTAAGTATCACTGCCCTAGTGATTGATCGAAATTAATAAAATAGAAGCTTCCTGATTTAGACAAGAAATATTTTTTGAAGTATTGTGATAGATGATACATAGTGACACTTTCTTGCACCTTTTAATCGATTAATCCATCAATGGCCGGAACTGTAAAAACTGCACTTTGTGCAATCCAAGAATGTATTCTCAAGTGAGCCTCACACAAAGAGCACTCGACATAATTGTATTACTACAATGTCGTAAAAGGCTGTCGCGTCACAAACAACAATGGTACTTATGTCTCGAGTGTCTAAGGCGTCAATTGCTTATCTTTAGATAGAATCGCACGTCCTTTTACGTTCAAGTTGCTTTGAGGAGCGTTGTAAAAATTTTCTATTACACCCGCAAGTCGTAAAAGTGTCACGAGACAATAAGAGATCAATCATTCAGTAGACGAGGTCTCCAGTAGTGATTCAACGTGAAAAATATCAGCGGGCTGACCCACTTCCAGAGATTTGCATTCAGGCGGAATACTCTGGTAATTTATCATCCTTCACGTGCCAGCAAAAAAGTTCGCCAAGTACGTGTGTATTTTGGAACAAATACGGGTTCTGTTCTTAAGCCGTCTGGCACATCAAGGTTTTCTAGAAGACAGCTTTGGACTAAAGTAACTTGATTATTACGTAGTGTCTCTTACTTGATATTATTGTCTATGAAACGCTTATTTTAATGTACTACTATTATTAAGATCGATAAATTATATCATACCTACTGCTTTCTTTTCCATTTGTAGGTAAGCCCCTAAAATTATGTTTGCCATTTCGAGGTTACGTCATCCTTATTCCTCGGATCAACTACAAAAGGGGATGAAAATGTAAGCCGTTCGTCTTTTGTTTCTGTTTTTCCTTTCAACTATAAACCGTGTCACTGCCCCTATTCAAACCACAATGCTTTTTGCTAAGGCGTCGGCAGTATCCAGCCATTCAATTATCAGCAGTGAAGAAATGAGACAACCGTGGCTTACAATAGCTCGTGCTCTTTTATTATTGTATGTGAAATCTATATCCAATTCCATAATGTAGAAAACATAACGGTTTATTCATACGTGTGAACATAGAAAATAGCACCTCACATCGTGAGCCTTACTGAGATTTGTATAATTGTAATATAGGCTTGATTTCGCTTTCAGTAGATCAGTAGTCCGTGGGCTAGTCGGCCTAAAATTAGAAAACGGTATAATTTGGGGGTACCAAGTGTCCTTTTTACAGTAGTTAGAAATATTCATAAGGATGTTAAAAAAGTATGATAGACATCTCAAAGTGGTAGCTAATAGGCATACGGGCTATTTCAAGATTTCCGTTGTATGACAGGTATGGTTAAAATTAGGAGGTACAAATTTTCCTTTTCACGGCTGTTAGGTAAGCTTATAAAAACGTCAAAAATGCAAGATTGCCATTTATAAGTGCTGCCTAACAAAAATGGGGGCCAATCAAAGATGGTGGATCTCAAGTTTTACAAAATCAAGTATATCTCGAGAACTATTAAATATATCTAATTACTCTCTTGAACAAAATTAAAGGCATATCTGTAAGCTTCATATTTTGCGTACACACCATATTGCAAAAACCAACCAATAATTAATTATGACCAAATTTATGAAAATTTCATGATTTTGATTTTTTTTGTGTCGTGTTTTTACATAGTAGTCATGACGCTAGAAAAATTAAATATTTTTTAAAAGATAGTGTATTTAATAAGCTTTAATTTGATGTATACAACTTGTTGGTGGTATTAAAAAATGACCCATAAAAAATATTTAAATGAATTGTAGTCATAATCCACCGTATACTTAGTGATTTATAAGAGGCGATGGAAGTGCCACTCGTAAATAATAGTGCTTATTTCAAATAACCAAGATTGAAAAATATAAAAAAATCGCCTCTTAAATAGTGATTTAGGATTTGAAGTATACGGTGGATTATGACTACAATTCATTTAAATATTTTTTATGGGTCTTTTTTTCGAATACCGCCAACAAGTTATATACATCAAATTAAAGCTTATTAAATACACTATGTTTAAAAAAATATTTAATTTTTCTAGCGTCATGACTACTATGTATAAACACGACACAAAAAAAATCTAAATCACGAAATTTTCATAAATTTGGTCATAATTAATTATTGGTTGGTTTTAGCAATGCCGCCCCCGGCGAATAAAATGATAACTGCAAAAACCTAATTTTTCAGGAGAAAATAAAAACATGTTTTTGTCGTTAACTTCATTAATACTAAACGTATGCAAATTATGTTTTAAGTTGTATTAAGTTCTAACGATAGCTAATTTTTGTAGCATTCTGAAAAAATAGGGTAACCTCTTCTTAAACATACTGAAAAAAAGTTATTTCAAAAACAAAAAGTTAGTCAAAATTTACCATCATCAAGGATATAATAATATCGATTATCATTTTATTCACATTGCGGCTACGCCAACACCAAATATTGCACCATCATGTTATAATTTTATTCAGAGGGTGACCAGGGTGCAAGCTAGTGAGTATAATGCTACAATATCACATTATTCCGGTAAATTGAGTGTTAATCTTTTTTTAAAAAGGCTTTTAATCTAGATTAAAAATAAAACTGTAATATTGTAATCAGCATTAATTTTATTGAACAATAAAATTGAAATAGTTAAACTTAAACCTAATAAGTAAATTGGCAGAATGATTATTATAATTAATTACTTACCATTACTAAAATGTTATTATTATGATCGGGTATCTCCTCAATTTTTCTAACATTATTTAATATAGCCATAACACGTGTAGTCCTTTGTTTATACATTTTGCAGTCAATCCACTTATATAAGTTAATATATCAGAAATTACCGCCCAAGTGCCAGTCGGACTCGCGCGCCAAGGGTTCCCTACCATTATCAATTTATCATAAAAGAATAAATTAGAGGTAAAAAAATGTTTTTAAAGACAAGCTTTTCTAGTAAACAATATAAAGAAAAAATAAACCATGACATTCATAAAATCCACGGTTTTGTAAGTCTTACCTAACGAACCACAAAAGGGTTGAATTTAGCTGAACAATAGTGTCGTCAGCAAAAGTATGATATACCTATATATAAACAAACATTATCCATAAGAAGTTTATTTACATTCTTTCCAAATTAAAATTTAGTCGGAGTCGAAACCTAAAAATTGTGTGACAAGCTTTCAATCTGGATATAACATAGATAAACTGCTTATGAATAATGTTTGTTTACACATAAGTACATATATGTCTCATACTTTTGCTGATGACACATCTATTGATCAGCTAAACTCAACCCTTTTGTAGTTCGTTACTTGTAATATATTATTCCCCGGTCTATCCATTTCAATTAACGCTTCATTGTTGTAAGGTCTCTTTTCAGTTATTTGTGCAATCTAATTCTTCAATCTGTAGACTGTTTAAAGACTGAACTCTACTCAAGAGCTTCTTAGTTATGCGTGTCCAGCAGCGAAACATTTCGAACCTAAATAAACCACGGCTACGATCGACTGCACTTCCCTGCATCTTATGAACTGTTGATGCCCAGCATAATACCACAGGTAACATTCTTCGTTCCGCTGTGCCGTGACTTTTGATCTGGATCTGCACTGATATGGGTTCTATAATATGAATTTGAATACCATTTCCGTTCGATCGCATTCCCGAATTTTATTCGAACTACCTAATGGAATATCTGTCAGAAGAGTAAGAGAAACGACATTAAAATTCAAATAAACCTGCCTTGGAATACGATTATGCTTGAAGGCTTACCGAAAATGTTATATTTAGAGCATCTGTTTCTGTCAGTCCTAGGAAGACGTCATCGATGAGTCGATGACCGATGCATTTGAGAAAGTATATCGCTAACTAATATTTATATCTTTGGATGCTCCGGGCCTTCGGCCCTGTGCAAGGCTCGGCCTTCGTCCCTTCGCAGGTGGCCTATGGCCATCCGTTTCGTTTTTATGTTACGCTATTTCATTGTGTAGCATGGTAGTGCTGGTCTCTGGCAGCTCGGCTTTCAGCCTCGCGAGCTGTAGCGCCTCGTGCGATCGCTTCGTGCCTTCGTCCTTCGCAAGGGCCAGCTGTTGGGCCAGCGGCCCTCCGATTTGTTTTAGAGAATCACTCTTCCGTCGCGTAGCC
The DNA here is from genome assembly GCA_025490895.1 of Thaumatotibia leucotreta. NCBI lineage: Eukaryota > Metazoa > Arthropoda > Insecta > Lepidoptera > Tortricidae > Thaumatotibia > Thaumatotibia leucotreta. The sequence continues at coordinate 3,122 of JALPQI010011545.1, read as the reverse complement.
TGGAAGCACTGGGTTTATAGGGCCTGCGGCCCTCAGCTTCGTTTTCATGTTACATTATTCCATTAGTAGCATGATAGCGCTGAGCTCTGGCCTACAACCCTCTGATTCGCTTGTGTTGTGATTATAGTATTGTCACCAAAGTTACGGAAGCATACAAAATTGCGGCCCACCGACTTAGACTGACAGTGTGAGTGGTTCGCGTAGGGCGAGCTGTAAAGCCTGCGGCCCTCCGGCTGATAGACTGACAGCGTGAGTGATTTGCGTAGGGCGAGCTGTAGGGCCTGCGGCCCTCCCGCTCATAGACTGCAGGCGTGAGTGGTTCCCGTAGGGCGAGGCTGTCGGACCTTCGATCCTCTGGCTGATAGACTGACAGCGTGAGTGGTTCGCGTAGGGCGAGCTGTATGGCCTGCGGCCCTTCGGTTCATAGACTGACAGCGTGAGTGGTTCGCGTTGGGGGAGCTGTAGGGCCTAGGGCCCTCCAGCTCATGGACTGACAGCGTGAGTGGTTCGCGTTGGGGGAGCTGTAGGGCCTGAGGCCCTCCGGCTCATAGACTGCCAGCGTGAGTGGTTCCGGTAGAGCCAGCTGTCGGGCCTTCGGTCCTCCGGCTAATAGACTAACAGCGTGAGTGGTTCGCGTAGGGCGAGCTGTAGGGCCTGGGGCCCTCCGGCTCATAGGCTGCCAGCGTGAGTGGTTCCCGTAGGGCGAGCTGTCGGGCCTTCGGTCCTCCGGCTGATAGACTGACAGCGTAAGTGGTTAACGTAGAGCGAGCTGTAGGGCCTGCGGCCCTCCAGCTCATGGACTGACAGCGTGAGTGGTTCGCGTAGGGCGAGCTGTAGGGCCTGCGGCCCTCCGGCTCATAGACTGCAGGCGTGAGTGGTTCCCGTAGGGCGAGGCTGTCGGACCTTCGATCCTCTGGCTGATAGACTGACAGCGTGAGTGGTTCGCGTAGGGCGAGCTGTATGGCCTGCGGCCCTTCGGTTCATAGACTGCCAGCGTGAGTGGTTCCCGTAGGGCGAGCTGTCGGGCCTTCGGTCCTCCGGCTGATAGACTGACAGCGTGAGTGATTCGCGTAGGGCGAGCTGTAGGGCCTGCGGCCCTCCGGCTCATAGACTGCCAGCGTGAGTGGTTCCCGTAGGGCGAGCTGTCGGGCCTTCGGTCCTCCGGCTGATAGACTGACAGCGTGAGTGGTTCACGTAGAGCGAGCTGTAGCGCCTGCGGCCCTCCAGCTCATGGACTGACAGCGTGAGTGGTTCGCGTAGGGGGAGCTGTAGGGCCTGAGGCCCTCCGGCTCATAGACTGCCAGCGTGAGTGGTTCCGGTAGGGCCAGCTGTCGGGCCTTCGGTCCTCCGGCTGATAGACTAACAGCGTGAGTGGTTCGCGTAGGGCGAGCTGTATGGCCTGCGGCCCTTCGGTTCATAGACTGCCAGCGTGAGTGGTTCCCGTAGGGCGAGCTGTCGGGCCTTCGGTCCTCCGGCTGATAGACTGACAGCGTGAGTGATTCGCGTAGGGCGAGCTGTAGGGCCTGCGGCCCTCCGGCTCATAGACTGCCAGCGTGAGTGGTTCCCGTAGGGCGAGCTGTCGGGCCTTCGGTCCTCCGGCTGATAGACTGACAGCGTGAGTGGTTCACGTAGAGCGAGCTGTAGCGCCTGCGGCCCTCCAGCTCATGGACTGACAGCGTGAGTGGTTCGCGTAGGGGGAGCTGTAGGGCCTGAGGCCCTCCGGCTCATAGACTGCCAGCGTGAGTGGTTCCGGTAGGGCCAGCTGTCGGGCCTTCGGTCCTCCGGCTGATAGACTAACAGCGTGAGTGGTTCGCGTAGGGCGAGCTGTAGGGCCTGGGGCCCTCCGGCTCATAGGCTGCCAGCGTGAGTGGTTCCCGTAGGGCGAGCTGTCGGGCCTTCGGTCCTCCGGCTGATAGACTGACAGCGTAAGTGGTTAACATAGAGCGAGCTGTAGGGCCTGCGGCCCTCCAGCTCATGGACTGACAGCGTGAGTGGTTCGCGTAGGGCGAGCTGTAGGGCCTGAGGCCCTACGGTTCGCGTAGGGCGAGCTGTAGGGCCTGAGGCCCTCCGGCTCATAGACTGCCAGCGTGAGTGGTTCCCGTAGGGCGAGCTGTCGGGCCTTCGGTCCTCCGGCTGATAGACTGACAGCGTGAGTGGTTCGCGTAGGGCAAGCTGTAGGGCCTGCGGCCTTCCCGCTCATATACTGACAGCGTAAGTGGTTCGCGTAGGGCGAGCTGTAGGGCCTGCGGCCCTCTAGCTCATAGACTGACAGCGTGAGTGGTTCGCGTAGGGCGAGCTGTATGGCCTGCGGCCCTTCGGTTCATAGACTGCCAGCGTGAGTGGTTTCCGTAGGGCGAGCTGTCGGGCCTTCGGTCCTCCGGCTGATAGACTGACAGCGTGAGTGGTTCGCGTAGGGCGAGCTGTCGGGCCTTCGGTCCTCCGGCTGATAGACTGACAGCGTGAGTGGTTCGCGTAGGGCAAGCTGTAGGGCCTGCGGCCTTCCCGCTCATATACTGACAGCGTAAGTGGTTCGCGTAGGGCGAGCTGTAGGGCCTGCGGCCCTCTAGCTCATAGACTGACAGCGTGAGTGGTTCGCGTAGGGCGAGCTGTATGGCCTGCGGCCCTTCGGTTCATAGACTGCCAGCGTGAGTGGTTCTCGTAGGGCGAGCTGTCGGGCCTTCGGTCCTCCAGCTGATAGACTGACAGCGTGGGTGGTTCGCGTAGGGCGAGCTGTAGGGCCTGCGGCCCTCCGGCTCATAGACTGCCAGCGTGAGTGGTTCGCGTAGGGCGAGCTGTCGAGCCTTCGGTCCTCCGGCTGATAGACTGACAGCGTGAGTGGTTCCCGTAGGGCGAGCTGTCGGGCCTTCGATCCTCCGGCTGATAGACTGACAGCGTGAGTGGTTCGGGTAGGGTGAGCCGTCACGCTGAACGCACTGATTCGTTTCTCATTTAGTACACAAACATTACTAGGTACGTTTTAGGAATTTCCCGCGGTACTGTATCTGCCATTTCAATTTTTGATTGTCAAACGTATGTAAATGAAAAGGAGGATAATACGTTTTAATGTTTCGCATAAATAGATAATCTTTACTAAAGGACGATATCCGAACAGACAGAAGATT